>JAOXYL010000050.1:10856561-10881201 GCA_028564955.1 Terapon puta | reverse complement strand
TTAAATTCTTCAAATTCTAAAGGCTGCAAAGACACTGCAAGCTCTTGGGCTCAAAGTATTTCATCATATAAACATCTCTGTCTAACTGTTTCCTGTGCCTATGAAGATATACAGCAGAGAACTCTGTGAAGAGCAGGCTCAAGATTACAGCCCTGCAGCTCACTGACCACATGGAAACCATGATTGTAGACCTGAAGAGTATATATAGCCCTGGTCCACTCCTTAATGTTGTGTATTGTGGATGGATGTACGCCCTGGCCCTGCACCAGTCTGCACCACTGAATAGGGAGCCTCACAGCCAAATTATACACTGCACACATGACAGTTGGCTCTGATGTTGTCATGTGTCTATCCCCTTTGTCTACAGCAAAAAGAAGAGACGCGTTGGCACGGCTACACATAAAATACTTCCATGTGATTTTTGTTTTTGTTAATTTGTCATCAGTCATGTATGCAAGTTGCCCGTGGGTATAACATGCCATTAAACTCCCATTATGAGTTTAGACATGAACTACACCATATGTGCAAACAGATGAAACTGCCATTAAAATTAATTGATCGAATTGTGCAAAATCATGAAAAAAACCAACCATCTGCAGTTAAACAGATTCTTACTACATGACATGCTGATGTGAATTTCCACGTGTCCTGGCTCTTAATCAAGCTGCGCTGATAGGTGAGAGAAAATCTCTCTGAGAAGTGCAGGCAAAATTATAATCTCTCTCTCTCTCTCTCTCTCTCTCTCTCTCTCTCTCTCTCTCTCTCTATACAGCTGATATGATTTCACAGTAAGTCTAAGTAAATGAGTGGAATGAAAAAAAGACCATAAAGTGCGTAGCTAGGACATCAATAAACATCAGTCCAATGATAAACATCAGGAAACATCAGTCCTACTGTATTATGACAAATTGTTTGTTGCCTTGACAGAATTACGGAGCAGCATCGAACAGTCTGACAGCGTTTGGGATGAAGGACCTGAGGAAGCGATCCTTCCTACACCTCAGGTGTCTGAGTCTGGCTGAATTAGCTTCCTAAGTCCCCCACAGTCTGATGGGAGGTGTTGTCCATGATAGAGGACAGTTTGGTCAGAGCCCTCCTCTCCCCTATCACCTCGTCCAGGGGGCTACCAGAGACATTGTGATTATTGCTTCTACTAACTCTGCACTGTAACTGAAATTGAATTAAATTCCAACAGGGTCAGAACTGTCAAAACACGGCTCGAACAAATGTACCACATCCTCCATGTCAATACCTGCTCTCCAGAGACAAAACAGGACAGAAAGTCCTCCGATGCATTCACAAAGAAAATACGTATGAGGTGAAAGGTGTGTGTATGTGTGAACAGCGTGATACAGCATATTTCATGCCACAGGGGAAATGGAGACATCATGAAACATGGAGGGAGAGCAGTACTGTGCATGTGTTTCTTTTTTTGCGTGTGTGCTCCTGTACCTCTGAGTTGAAGCGGATCTGGCAGACATTACAGGAGATGACTGGCCGCTTGGTCTTGACCAGTGGAACTCCAAAGGTGTGGTTGATCACGGCCTTCTGCACCGGATCCATCTGACAGAGAAAATGACAGGGGAAGAGACAAAGAGAGGGAGAGAGAGACAGAACAGTTTGTGAGCTATAATTCATCCTCAGTTACTACTACTACTGCTGTTCTGTGCTCCAGAGGTCCTGGTGCTACAAGTCGACAGGCCAGTCCATCATAATGATATAAGGGGTGAATGTGCTGTGCCCTCCGCCACAGATGGTCGAGGCCTGTGGAGTAGAGAGGCCCACAGTTTTTCTGCACAAGAGACTAAGCCCAACAATCTGAATGAACACATGTCGGGGTGGATAAAATACACAGACAGAGTTTTTGCAGCGCCTATCCGGTGTTTACCGCACGTCTGTGTTTATGCTTAGCAAACAGTGTTGACAGCATGTTGCTACAACTGAGACAACTGTAGCATCTTACCGAAGCTCAGGCCTCTGATCCTGACCTGGTTGTAGCTTCGCACTGGCCCTGTGCTAATTGTTTCAGCTGGGACGTCCATCAACTACGTGGCGTTAAGCACCTCGTATAAATTTAACTGACTCGCTTTAGCAGCTCTCCAATGTGTTGGTGGTTAAGCCACCCACTTAAACACTGTCCCAGACACAAAAGACCCTGCCCGCACTGATCTAAAAGGGTTTTGTTCCAATTATTTATCTATGTTTGAAGCTGAATTTATCTAGCGATCATTGTTAATTGACCTTAGCATTAGTATGGAGTCAATGGCTGAGGTGGATTTCCAGCACAGACAATAGTCTGGCACTGTATCTACAGCTAAAGCACTGATGTATAAAATGATGTGGCACTGAATGGGTATGCAGAAGGAATGAAGAGAAATAAAAGTCTCGGCCTGTAGAGCAAAATGGATATGATGCTGTGTGTTTTGAATTCGTAAGGCAGTGAGGGAATGTTCCAGTGAGTCCTCCAAGTCTGATGCAAGCCTGTTGGTTTGGAGAGTGCGACAGACTCTGAATTACTCAATTTGGCTCATCACCACGTTTAATTTGGCTAATCACCAAGCTCTCCCTTAAGCCATCTTGTACCCAGAGCCACATAGTTTCATCTAAAACACGAATGGCCAGAGACTTTGGCCTGAGGAGTGACGTGAAGAGAAAAGAGAGGCTGAAATGAATATTGTCATAACTCAGCAAAGAGAATCAGATATTTCTGCACAGTGGCTGTTACTTGGCAACACCAAAGACACAGGGTAAACAGAGAAAGAAGGAGACTGGGAGGAGGCCTGAGACATTTAGCTGGGTGACAGGACGGTACAGAAACACACCATCTGGAGCAAATGAGTGAAAGAGTGGGAAAGGAAGATGAATTGGGACAGATAGAGCAAAAGGAGGGGGGGCGAAATGGGAAAGAGCCCAGAAAACAGCGAGAGAAAGAGGCCTAGGCCGGACATCCTCACATTGCACATTCTTATCTCATTTGGCTCTCATTCCCGCACTCCACGTTCCATGACTCCCTCTATTTCTCTCCCCAGAAACAGCTGAAAGTCGGCTCTACCGCTGTTGTTGCTATGAATTTAGATGAACAGAAAAAGGGGAGGGAGGATGTTGAGCAATGACGTTTGTGGACGATAACAGCAGTGACTACGCATCAGCTGGCCGAGGAGAGCAAAACAGCCAAATCAGCTTTGTTGACCAAATCTTTCAAACCTCTGCCCTGTGTTACTCGAACTCCCAAATCACAAAGCAAACATGTCAGATACTGTACTTGGGTGCCCACACTGTGACCCATCATCATCATCATCACCCTTGTGAGCAGAGTTTAACAAGAGCTGAACAGGCTAGGTGGAGTCACTGTACACACAATGAATCATGGGCTTCTCCCCAGCCAGTCAGCGCTGTGCTCTGGGTGTGGGTCAGCCATGATCCGTCCAGTGTATTCAGCTGTTAAAAACACCGTCCTGCTGCCAGCGAGCCTTTTTGGACAGCAGCTCTCATGGCCTCTTACCCAAACACTCACTAAAACATGGCCCTGTGAAATAGGAGCAGTGTGATGTAACTGATGAGGGAATTTCCAAAACTCACTCAGTCACTTTGACCAATTTTTTGAAAATCCAAAATGATGTCTCAGACTGGCTGTTTTCCTGCATTAACAGTTTATGATTAAATCAATTTAATCCCTCTAATCTGATCGGTAAATAACACATATCGTCATCTGGACCAATAAAAGTCAGCTGAGTAAGTTTTGGAAACTTATATGTCAGCTCGGGTACGGAGCCGTTTGAATGTGGTGAGAGCTCTGGCACATGGAAATGAATCCCATAGACCACTGACTTTAGCATCACTCAGCGGTCATGTCAACAGCTCTCCAGAGCCATAAGACCCAAACAGCCTGATGCCTTTTGCTAACACATGGCTTCTTCTGCGGAGAAACAGCCCAAAGCGCAACCAAGCATCTCCCGGCGCTACCCGACAGCATGTACCTAACCTCACCACTTGTTTTGTGGCCTTGTGGTGCAACCTTTATTTTTTCAGCCTTTCATCCTGTCTTTGTGTCCATCCTCTTCTTCCACTGTGTTTAATCACTTCCCTGCAACAAAATGTTTGGAAGGTTTGAATTCCAGCAAGAAAGAATTCGCCGCTCTGTGACTCTCGGTGGGACCACTTTGGCAGTCGCGGTGAAGTCTGCAATGTGCCAGATAAAAACAGCCTTTGAAGCTCTGAGTTCTACAGTACTTTTGAGCTGTGCCCAGATTAAGACACGGTTGGGTGGAAAAAAAAAAGAAAAAAACTGCAAGAAGCTCCAAGCATTTAGGTACTCACCTTCTTGTCCTCTGTGTCTGCAGAAGCTTGGAGCTGCATTGGTCCTCCTGTGTGTGCATGTGTGAGACTGAGAGTGTGTGGTGCACCTTCCTCGCTCATTCAGCCTCCCTGTTGGTTGTCAGTGCTGAATACAAACTAACTCACAACAGCAAACAACATAAAAAAAAATAGGACTAGTGATGCATTGCCAGCTAAGATTTCTTTGTTTTTCCTCTTGCGGCACGCTCTCCCTGCTTCTCTTTTGAAATGCAGTAAGAGAAGAAGTAAGTGTGTGCTGCAAGGGTTTTCTCAAATCTCTGTCTCTCTTTCTTTTTTCACTGACACATCACCTTACAAGTGCCTGTCCCTTTTGTTGAGCCTCCCTCTCCCTCTCCTCTCAGCTGCTTTCTCTCTCTCTCTTCTCTCTCTCTCTCTCTTTCTGCCTCAAGCTTCCCCTGCCTTCCACTTTTCTCCTCCCCTTCTCTCTCTCTCTCTCTCTCTCTCTCTCTCTCTCTCTCTTCTCCATGCATACCCGATCTGTCCAGATGCAGTCATGACCGTGTCTCCCATTCTCCCTCTGCTCACCCCCCGCCATAACCCTCCTCGCCTCCCCCGAGTTCATGCCATCTATCAAATGTCATCATCACCTACTGGAGCAGACCCAACCCCCCCCCCCGACCAAACCACACATGAATACACACAGCCACACAATACTATTCCTATCTGGTTTCTCTCTGTAGTGGTTTGATGGCATATGTGATGCCTCTCAGCCAGACTTGAGAGGACATCAGATCAGATAAAGCCCAAACAAAAGCTACTCCTAATGGTTAGTATTTTGATTAACTAGCCTCAGTCTGAAACCGGGAAAGGAAAACATGCATGAGGAAATGTCAGACTGGGGAAAATTAGTGCCGGAATAAAAGCGTTGTGAGGCAGGACTCAATCTACTGAGAGAGTGGGTTGTTTCAGGAGAGAGTGAAGGCCTGACAAACAGCGGTGGGATTCAACAAGTACGCACGCGGCTTTGCATGATTAGACATGCTCATCGAATATTCCTGACTGTGCAGCCTGAGTGCGAGTCCACATCGAGGGGCAGGCAGCTCGGCTCTGAGGTGTGCGAGCGTGCGTCTGTATCAGGACCAGCTGCTGCGGATAAATAATTCAGCCTCGTCACTGTCTAGAGGCGCATTGGGCAAGACATGCAGGTGGAGGACAAATCACATTAGAGGGCCATTAAAGCTGTATATGGCTTCAGGAGAGGCCATTCCTCTACTATGGGGCTAATAACCCTCAATGTGAGTCTCATTAAGACTGTACAAACGGAGCACACATCACTTATTAAGAGACAACGATAGAATAACTAGCTGCCAGCCGAGTGCAGGGACATCTCTCAGCATTATTGCAGCTATAATGCTGTGTCTTCATTGAAGCATTGTGCATATCCATATTTATCTCAGTGTGTTGGTGCAGACGGACGCCAAGGGGCATCTTGCCTTTAATGCAAAAATAATCCTAGTTCACCCTCCATTCATACAGTTACGTGAAAGAGACGAGTCCCAAGCAGAGCCATTCATCTGTTTAAACATTCTTCTGCCTAAAAGCCCAACAAGCCATAAAATATAGTCGGTGAAGTAAACAGAGCCGCAAACACTTACTCTATCACTCGGGGTCTTCCCATATGAATTTACTGAACTACGCAACACTGAATTAAACATAAAGATATTGCTGGGAAAGCTGAGGGCCATGACTTCCTCCGTGGGAAAAACATCAAGACGGAGCCTTCATTAGCAGTAAACAAAGTTGTATCTTTTATTTTTGTCTTTTTCACATGTTTTTTTTCAGCCTCCCCTACACCTTTCAGTCAGACATCAGCTACAATATGTTCGGGTGAGTGTGTCACTAGTCTCTCCACTTAATGCAGTGCAGTAAAAACATACCGTGTATCTGTATGTGCCAGTATGCAGTGGAGCTATAAGGACAGAAGGCCCCTCCAAGCCTCTCCTATGGCCCCATCTCCTGGCCACAGGGCTGCAAAACACCACTTGGGCCTGGCTCAGCAGCAGCAGCTATTAACATGCACGCCGTCCCTGCGGACCTTCAGACATGCGGACCATCATCCTCTGAAGAGGACAATGGGGAGCTGACAGATGTTAGAGAACAAGAGAGAGGGAGTGATTCAGATGGAGTGCTCCAGAGGCTGCGAGACAGAATGAAGAAAGAGCGAGTGGGAAGGATTTCAGGACGGTGCTAGCAGACGCAAGAGTGGAAACTGAGTGCCTGCATCATTTCACTATCTCTATTAATCCGAGTCTGCTGGGTGCACTGCAGTTATAACATCAGTGAGAATGCCTCCACTTCTGTCATGGCCCATGGAGGGCTATTAAAATGACTGTATCATTTAAATGTGTTTAACAGTGTCTGGACTCATGTTACCATCCCTGTAGTACCATACGTGGTCAAAGCACGAGCCAGATATTTTTATTAGTGGCAGGAGACTGCTGCCTCACTCCTTTGCCAGCTGCAGCCAAAGACACCAGACTGACACACGCAGAGAAAAACACTGTTGCAGACATGGTGCAAGAATAGCATTGCTCCACATGCAGTACATACAGAGTTCACTGATTTTACATATTGCTGACAAGAATTGTGTCGACATTCCCCAGCGGTGTCTGGAGGAGCAGGCGGCACATTATGCTGAATTGGTGAAATGCTAAATGTCTCTACGGTCTAATCTAAATGATAAGATGTTAGTCAGGGCCTGGGGAAACAGGAAGATCCCTCTCCGTTAAAATAAATACCACATCAAACAAGCTGTGGTGTTTGAAGTGCAAGGCTATAAAGATGGCCTTAGAACTGCTCTTCAGTTCTGCGCTTTGCGTTAAGGAAGTGTGTGTACATGAAATAATACAGTCATAAGTATTCCCTGCTTCCCTTTTATTGAGGCTAGTCAAACACAACGTGCATTCTTGATGCGGGTACAGCAGTACCTCAACAATTTAACGACACATTTTGATAAAGCATTAGAAGAAGACATTACACACACAAGTATTAACGCTGCATGTCAAAGTAGAGTAGGGGTATATACACAGTTTCCCAAAGTTGATCCAGAAAAAAAATTCCCTTTTGTGTTTTCTTTAGTGCACTGGGTGGGTTAAAACACTGCAGTCACGTGTGGGTGTTTGTCTGTGTCTGCTTGCATCAGCTCTCACCGTGTTGAAGTTGTGGAAGAGGCTCATGCTGTGTGGAGGAGGGGGGGTCTCCATGGGGAACTGCAGGAAGGGCTTCATGTCCAGGTGGGGCTGGATCATCGTGGGGGTCCGCAGGAAAGTCGGCACCGCCGCCCCGGCCCGGTTTATGCCTCCTACACAAAGGAAATAAAAGGGATACATAAATATACTGTATATGCCATATTCTAAAGACTCATATGTGTAAAACAGAATTTTGGAGCAGTGTTTGGGTTTGTTTTGACATTTAAGAGGATTGCTGGCAATAAATGTCATATTTACTTCAGTAAGGTATGAATTAAAAACCAAGAAACAGAGAGAAAAAATTGAAGTATGGAGCTTATTACAGATCGCACACTGTTGTTTCCTGGAATGTGAATTCCAAAAAGCACAATGAGCCATAATTGCAAAGGAAAGCAATTATTTTTCTGCGGACAGAGCAAAGCTATGTGGCGCCCCGGTGTATCACGCAATCTCTAAACTGTGAGAAAAAGCAGCATTTGGGCCATTAAAGACGCTCCACTGATTGCTGTGGACAGACTTTCTGGTTTCCCTGACAAGTTGACAAGACTGGAGCTGCGCACGCATGCTGTGATATGGAGGGTTTTGTTGGCTTTGTAGAATTCACAGCACTGCAGCATTTCATTATACTAAAACATTCACATCAAATGAAGCAGGAATGCTTCGGAAAAGAAAAGAATGCCACAGAGGCGGTGGGGATTCCTCTTATCCACCTGCCTGCCAGTCTCCTTTCCTCTCCCCCCGTCTCCTGGGAGATATCTGCAGCTTGATGATAATGAGTTTCATCTCAGCATGTGTTGCTTTATGTCATCCTGGCTTGTGCACCAGAGTTGGATCACTTGGTTGGGTCTAATTATGGAATTAATGAATCACAGACTCAGATTCCTCTACTCACGCCTGACATACGCTCCCCGGCTTTGACTGTAGCCAACGTGCTGTTTGGGTAGTTTATCACAGGAGCTGAAGAACACTCACTGCAAGGATACCCTACACACATACGTACACACACACACACACACACACACACACACACACACATATACACGGACATACACCTGTGCACTATGTCAATGTTTAATTCTACTATAAAAGCATGCCAGGCTGTCATAATGATACACGGCTCCCTATTCTCGTCATTGCTCCCATCTGCCTTCTCTTCCTCTCCTCCTTATCCCTCCTCGTCTCCTCTTTAACCTCTGTCAAGGATGATAGTGATGGGGCCCACACAGCAAAAGTCAGCCTCAGCAAGCTCTTAGATTAAGCCTCTTAATATCCGCAACTGGATTTCTGTGGCTTTTTAAATTCCCCCGAGACTTAAAGCTCTGCTGCTCTCCTTTTTGGGATTGCTCTAAGCTACTCTCTCGCTCTGTTACTTGCTGTCCCTCGCTTCCCACTGCTATTCGTTTCTACCTGCCTCCACACTTTTGCATGGTAATGTGCGTATTATTTGACACCTCTGCATTTGCATCAAGCTTTATGTCAACTGAATGTGATCAGAGAAAATAATATGGCTGCCGTGCAGAGGAGTATGGTGTTAGCAGATGCAGCCTCTAAACTCTGGATTATAGCGAGCGGGGGAGAAAGAGATAGAAGGGGAGAGACTGACTTTGTCAGACTGAGTGAAAGTGCTGCCTCAGCTGAAGCCCAGCTGCCTTCTGCTGCGCATCTGTGGGCCTCGAGGTGGAGAGGACTGCATCATTACATCCAGTTGGGCATGTAACTTTCTTCTACTGAGCAAACCACAACTATATACATGCACACACATGTATGAATGCACAAGGCCATGCTCAACTATTCTTACACAAACCAGAAACAAGTTTGTGGCCTTGTGCCTGTTGGTTCCCTAGCAGGTGGACTGTGCTCGTCATCACTGTTTCAACAGGCTGACTCAGCACTCTTAGACTCTTCACTCCTGCACAAACCCATTGTGTCACGTCTCAGTAAATATTGAAAAGTGATGTCTTTGTGCATCATTCCAAACTAGAAAGTCTCACGTCCTTTTAAGTATGCACAGTGATGAAATTCTCGGTAGTACAAACATCCAGTTTCCTCAGTCAGTCTGTTAAGCTGAGCTCCTCCTAGATGCTGTTTGTTGTGATGAGAGAGGATGGGAGGTCCTGTAGCTGCTCTCTCCTCCACCTTGGTGACTGATGAAGGCAGCTCCTCCTCTGGGGCTGTGCCACTAACAACGTGACTAATACACTGCCTCTTGACTGCATTTATCATGACACTATGGCACATGTTGATATATGGCCTGCATTCATGTCTGCAGCTCTTTGTGTGAGCATGTGTGTGTCTATGTCTGTGCATGTGTATGTCTGTGCGTGTATATGTCTGTGTGTGTATGCCTGTGTGAGTCTATGTTTGTGCATGTGTATGTCTGTGTGTGTGTGTCTTGCTTGGAATGGACTGACACTCTGTTAGCTGAAGTTGCACAGTAGTAATGTTTGCAGCTCCCCAGTGAGTCTGCTCTTGAACATGGAGACTGCTACTGGCAGTGGGTCAGGCAGCCTCTGGCAGGCAGACAAACAGAAGGATTGGCTGACCTGGGAACAGAGCATGTCTCTGCAGCAGCAGGAGGAGCTGAAATCTGATGAAGTGAATGGAGCTGAGGACCAGGAAGGAGGGAGAGGAGCAGTCGTCCTTGGAGCAAAGACAGAGCTTGTCCCAACAGAGACACTGTATGCGTTTGTGTGTGTGTGTGTGTGTGTGGAGCCATGTGTATGCGTGTGGCTGCTTTCTTCTCCCACCGTATAATTACCCCATTATTTTAAACTTCTCTTTGGGGATCTTCTCACAGTGTAAATCAAACAAATCGCTGTATGGCGCAGGAGTGTGTCTGTGTGACCTGCACAAGTTTTTGTGCATTTATGTGTCCGCGTGAGGCTTGTGCATAAGTAAATGTTTGTTTGCAGTCCCACCAGGCTCTACTGTGCGCATTGACAAAATCTTGGATTAGAGCCAGAGCTAATTAAATGATAAGTTGCATGTGTTTCCTATTTTAAAACAAACTGTAACAACAGAGCAAGACAACATAACACAGTATAACCACAGGCAAGAGCCACATGGCATCACTAATGTATGCTACATGGATGACTGTAATTATAAATCAATTATAGTTTACTAAAAAGAAAAAAAAACACTTATTTTCAAATGTGAGGATTTGCTCTTTCTCTCTCTTTAATATCACTTTATGGGTTGTGACTGTTGGCCAAACAAAACAATTTGGAGACGTGACTTTGGCTTGAGGATGTGACGAGCATTTTACACTTTTTACTGGCATTTTATGGACAAACTAAAAGTGATTAACTGAGAAATCTTAAAAATTATGGACATAAATCATCACCAATCAATAATGAAAATAAGCTGCAGCTCTGAGTAAAGCTGAGGCTAATTACTGCAAGCAGAAGTCAGCGTGTCATTACTTTGCATTTCCACACTCCCTCCCTCCGTCTGATGTGTGCGAGTGTCTGTGTGAGACAGAGTGACAGACAGGCCAGTCTGGGAGAGCTGAGAGGACTCGGACAGTGATTTGGATGTTGTTAAACCCACTGACATGCCAGGAATCCTACCAGGCTCGCAGGGGCAATAATCAGAGCTCTTAAAAGGCCTTCGGGACACCACCAGAGGGCTCGGTGCTGCAGCCGGTGTCTTGTTTGAAATCCGTACGTGCATGAGCTTTTATGTATGGTTCTATCCTTGTGGGGACCATTTTGAGTTTCAAATCTATTTTTGTTTAGAATTTAATTGAGGTTTAGATTGTGGTTAGAGTAATTGGAGATTAGGAGTGTAGTAATAATCGTTGGGGCCAAAGGATGCATGCACATACAGGTCCTCACCACAAAATAATAAAGGTACATCACTGTTAATATGTATGGATGTATAAACATCTAAACTTGCACAAAAACATGTTCACGCTACTTACACATACAGAGGTAATAGTTAGAGACAGACAAAGGACGGAACAGCCTATCTGAAGGTGGAGGCAGAGATGAAAGTGTTAAAGATGAAAACTGAAGAAATACAGACGGTGTAGCGGGGGGAAAGAAGGAGGGATAAAATTAGAGAGCAAGCAGAAGAGAGATCAAAGGCCAGAGCGACTGATTCTCCTATTTGGAATAATTCGCCAGCCTGCGTTGCCCTGATAAATCTGCAATTGGCGACATCCCCGCCTCCACTGAGGAAATACATGTATATATATATATCCACACACACACACACACTCACACACAGTCACACAAATCAGCGCTCTCCAATCCTGTTTCTCCATGTGACTCATTTTAACTCCCTCACTTTGTCTGTGTGTGTGTTAGGGTTTGAACCAGTGAAGGAAAATAACACACAAGTACAGCACAAATAACAGATGGAAGATCACAGATATATTTTCAGATGCAGCCTGTGTTTTGTGTTTCCAGTGCTTGTGTTTCCCATCTCATACAATATTAATGTTTTGGTGATAATTCATATTAAATGCAATTTACTGTTTTATAATAAAACAGATGATTCCATCAGTACTATGTAGTGTTTTTTACACTTATCCAGGCTTGTGCTCACCCCAGTGAACGTCTCACTCTGGAAACTGAAGCTGTTTGAGGAAGAATCTCATGAAAATCACCATCGGGTGTTTTCCTTGTCTGTGCTCCAAGACAAAAAGCTGTTTCTAGAATCCAGGCTAAGAGAATCTTTTCATGTCTTGAGATTATCTAACAGGCTGTGTAGGTTGTGCCACACTGTTTTCAGCCTTCTTTCCCATGGGCGTTGGGTGCATTCAGGAGAGAACAATGGGCGCAGGGTAGCTGGCAACAAGCACACTGGACAGGCACAGATGTGCCAGGGTCCTTGGCAGCGGAGGCAGGGAGAAGGAGGTGGTAACAGTCGGGCTGCCAACTTGCCTTTCTGCTGGGCCGTGAAGCGGGCACCTGTCCTCCACATGGCCCAGAGAGGAGGGAGATATTAGGACTAGATCCCCTCTTTATAGTCAGTGCTGCTGATATGTTTGATGTCAGAATAATACCCACAGAAACGATAAGATTCAATACATTTGAAAATACAAGACCCGGCTGGGATTAACATAATGAAATGACAAGCAAGATATATTTTTTGGCATCCCAAAGTTTTGTGCCACGCCGCAGCTTTAGTGATTATCCTTGCAGCGTGCGTAATTTACTTCATCGACCCGGTGTGTGCAGCGCATTGAGATTTCAGACTAACTGCTGGCTCTAAATCTTGAGAAAACCTGCCCTCGGCTTATGTATGCATTATTGAGAGAACTCTGAGTCAGTGAGATGATTTAAAGAGACCGGGGGCTGCACTGGGAGCTTCCTCAATATAACCCCCCAACATAGTCTCCATCATCAAACCTCTATTTTCACTCTCTCTCTTTCACTCGCTCGCTTTCTTTCTCCCACACGTACATGACAAAGTGCACCAGACTTGCACCATAGAAGCACCATTAGCAGCTCCTCAGACCCACTCTGACAGTTCAGTGGACGGTGAGTGTCTGCACATTCACTAACTTAAGGCGAAAACACAAACTGGGGTTGCCGGACTATTTCATAATCACTGAAGAGGAAATTCTCCTGACCTAAAATGACAGACTTATACTTATAACAGTGTTTGTGGTCAGGCAAAGCTGTTTGAGTTGTCTGTTATGTCCCTGCTGGTCTACTGTTTCATATGGGCTGTAGTGTGTGACGGATGGCTGGCCATCTGTCCGTCTGTCTCCATTTCTTTTTACCATCTCTCTCTCGTATCTCTCACTCTCATTCGCTCTTTTCCTCCCTCATGATCAGCTCAGTGTGTATTCTGCGCTGTACACAGCTGTGCCCAGGCCTACAGGAATAGCCAATTCATTTCGGTGGTGGAGGCAGCGTGATAGAGTGTGGACATGGGGTTCAAGAAGGAGTGAAACAGAATGAAAATTTGGCCCTGGTCCATTCAGTATTCCCTTTGCGTCTCATGCCCAGCAGGATGGTGCGCCTTCCATTCACCTGACCACAAGGGCAATCAACAGGATCATAGGCTTGGCCAGAAGCCCTGCTCAAATGCACAGAGAAAATAATACTCACAAACCAAGGTTGGCAGATATATACAGGCATTACAGGCAAATGTATGAACACACGCATCAAAAGACATCAAAAGAAAGTATGCACACACGCACACACACACACTCACACACACAGTGCTCCAAAAGATTTAATTCACACACACTTCGACCTCAATGCACCCACTTTTACACATATAGAGGATTATCCAGCCAGGTCCATGAAAGGAAAAATTCCTCTGACTCACATGTCTCTCTGCCTTTAAGCCTGTCCATCATAGAGTGCTTGACTCTGTTTTAAGTTTGTCTTCACAGACCCACATACACACGCACACACACTCTTGTATTTATTTAAAGCACAGAATCGCCTGAATGCCTCACCTGTCACCTCAAGATCCTGCAGCAGGGAGCACTGTGCAGGTCATTAGCCCTGAGAGTTTGTCTGCTTTCCTGAGCTCCTTACCCTCCTGGATGCTCCCTTCACAGACAGCTGTGGCCACAGCAGCCTTCCTCTAGACAGGTGCCTCAGTCGCTGCAAGGAATGAATTATGGACTCGCAGCCTCTGACTCACAAGTAGTGATGCAGCCCATCAAAAAAAGCACTGAGTGCAACAAGGCTCATGCTGTGCTGGGAGTCACACGGTGAATCTTTTCACCTTCATTCCAACTGCGCAACCCCCCCAACCCAAAAAACAGGTATGACCGTAAGTGACCACAAGAGTGTGCTGCTGAGCCCACCCTTTGAACTTCAAAGCGGCCACTTTAAGTTCTTATTTTAGTTCCTGCAAATAATTCTGAAATGTAAAAACTACATGTTCCTATGAAACGTTGTCTTCCCTATCTTTTTAAATCATGGTATGCTAATTTCTACCTTCCTATGAAGGTTAATATATGCACACAAGGTAGGTGGATGCAGATAAAGATCTGTTTGATTTGCTGCCTGGAACTGCTGGTGTTACGCTATGCTTTAATGGAGGATTATGCAGGGGGGAGCTGGGAAAGCTGAAACTTGTTTCAGTGTCTCAAATGCGAGCTGGCTTCTCTGTGTTCGTGCTGCATGTAAGGTATGCGTTTGTGTGTGTGTCTGACTTTCTGTCAGACAGTCTGCACCTTGTGTGTTTGGTGTAAAAATGTTGTGAGTGCTAAGTTACTGTGAAATGATGCAGTGGTTGCAACTCAAGACTTCAGCATAGTGCTAAGTATTAGTCAGAACATGTCTCAGTCCTTAATCCAAATATACGCACTGCAGTGAGAAAACACACACACTCTTTCTCTCTCTCTGTGTAATAAAACTGCAAACACCCCTATACAGTGCAATACTAGAAGTAAAGAAGATGGATTATATAAATGGAAATGAATACTGGCTTTGTTTCTAAATTATTTTTGTTGGCGTCTGTACTGCCTAACTGCATGGGCAACATGTTTATGTCTGTGTACATTTTTCTGCAGCAGGAGGAGGGTGTTAAACTTTCCCCTGTAATTACAGGTCTTTTAGATTTTACCCAACCTACCAATTTGGAGAACAGCAATTTTACTAATTTCATTGTACCGTAAGATACAAATAAAGTACAGACTGCAGCATGTGTGGTATTATGCTCTGTGGCTGAAGCAGAAAAAAATGCCCGGACAGCAGCGACTTGAAGGTCAAACAAAGTCACCAGGCTTCCGATGAGTGATCAAAGCTTCCAAAACATCCAGTCTCACACGCATAGTTTACATTTTTAGGCGAAAGGACAACTAAGAGTGAGTTCATTATCCCCCTTCCATCCTTTCACAACACACACGCACCAGAAACTAAATATGCTGCCCTTTGCAATCTGATCGGAGAGCTTAATTCCAGACAGGTCAATTTCAAGAGCAGCTTCTCTTCCAAAATATTATCACACACAAGAAATAACATGACACGGACTGTCTCTGCAAAACAAAAAAACACACTCATACACATAGATAAGGTAAGCTAAACCAGTCTCTCCCAAAGAGGAGTATTGTGCATAATGACAGAGTGGATAGGGTGGTAATGACACCCTAGTGAGATAATATGACAGTGGCAGGCCCCAAAAAGCCCCCCCCAAAAGATCCTACCTTGATCTCTTCTAAGTAGCTGAATCAAGGCTGGGAGGATTTAATTGCCAGTCTGTCTCTTTGGTAGACACAGAGGAGCTGACTGGGGATTCCAAGAGAGACGGAGAAAAGAAAGACAGGAGCTAAGGGAGGAAGTGTGATGCAAAAATAATGGGGACGGAATGACGGTGAAGACAGCCCGCCTTTGATACCCCTGCCCTCCCCCTGCCTGTCAACCCTCACCTCCACAACACACAGTGTCCAGGGTACACACCAGGGCCAATGCACGTGCTTGAGCCACAGAGGCAGATGCACGCCCCTTTAATCCTTCAGATAAATCTCCTGCTGGCTCCTCGTCTGGCTGCAACTGAACTTTTGGAGGCTGCTGGCTTTTGTTACTTGTGGGCTGAGGGATTGTGTGCTGGCACGGCGCACAAACACAGAGACGCGCTCACGTACATGCGCACGGATCTAGTGGGCTGATCCCTCCAGAGTAGGTTGCGACCTTCCTGATTCACACTGTAGATACGTCGAAACGCTGCGAGCAGCTTTGCAAAGCCCGAATCCTTTGACTCAGTAATTTTCCCTTTCTTTTTACACTAGGTCTGTATTATCTATCCATCCAAGGGCAGTAAAGGTGGGCTGGTAAAATGATACGGCTCTATTCCATCCCACATGACTGATATCCTGTTTTTCTCCGGTTCCACCTTAAATCAATGACAGCTCTGATAATGATGATACTGTGAGAGAGTAGCCCTATGTTGGGCTTCATGTTGCAACCTGCACCAACCCATTCAGGACACGATTAATAGGCTTAATGAAAATGTGCCTGAATTGGCCTCAATCTCATTACATTCCAATGTGATATTTATCTCCATAGCACCTAGCGTGATAAAAGTACACCATGTAATTAAGTTTGAACTATAGCACAGGCACAAAATGATTTTACAGCACAAGGCTCAGCGAGTGTGTGTGTGTGTGTGTGTGTGTGTGTGTGTGTGTGTGTGTGCAGTGACGGAGAGTGTTTGTGCTCTTTTGAGGTCAGTAATGACAGACAAATAGCTGTCATGGCTAATGGGAGGGGACAGCCAGGGATGATGGGAACACAGAGAGAACAGCGCAGTGCCGCTCAACGCAGTCTGACTGTGGAGACAAGGCATACAGCACTGCTACAGTGTTCACACGGAGAGAGGGTCACAATGAGAGCACAAAACAAACACAAATATGAGCAAACACACACACACACCCCTGCATGGTTTCCCTAATCAGGGCACTGGCTTACATTCACTTCCTTACTTAAGCACTAACACACCACCTGACCCTCATGGTTACATAGGTCATGAAAATTATTTAACATTAATTCTAATATAAACCTGGGCCTATTCATTTTCAATAATCACATGAACGTGAGAACGGTTGTGTTGCTGTTCAAAATGAGGCCTTTCTATCAATGGAGGGAGCGGGTCCTTTTCCATGTTGCACAACCATGTTTCTACGGTAGCCCATAAGGGACAAACTGTCTTCAAAAAAGTTTTTATGTTGCCATGGCAGCTTGAATTTTGTGGATTCTATTTTCATATTGTCTGATCATAGTTACTTGGAATCACCAGACCATGAGGTGATTTATAAAGACTGTGAAGTGTGAATCTATTCACTATTTGTTCATCTTCTATACATGCTTATTCCTGCCATGTGGGGTCACAGGATGCTGGAGCCTATCCCAGCTACCACTTGGGTGAGAGGCGGGGTACACCCTGGACTGGTCGCCAGTCAATCACAGGGCGCAGTGTGAATCTTTTATTTAAAATACTTAAACATAAAAGAAATGTTATGTTTCTATGAATATTTAATTGTTATGTGTCCTTTATTCAAAAGCTCCCTTTTAAAAGCATCTGTCTGTACTATGTGCAAGAACACCATAACATCCTATTCAGTTTCAATATCATCATATCATAATCTAAATCACATCCATGGTGTTAACTACAATTTTGGAGCACAGAGAAAAGTTATGGTGAGCAGGCGTATCAGATCCATGGAAAAGAGACCGCAAACTGGATTTATTGAGGATTTAAAATACACTTGCCACTTGTGCTGATTAATAGGGCTCAGCAGGTGGATGTGTCACTCCACCAGAAACAACTCTATACATACACAATAAAGCACAGATTTTAGATATTGGTTATATAACATTTCAGTCCTGATAGCCAGTTTATTAAAATTGCCCAACTATTGGTGCCCATATGCAGAACAGTCAACAATCAGCAAAAACCTACCATGGATGTACCTGACGGCCACTGTAATAAAGGTTTGGAAAGAAACCTGGTCAGTTTAGGAATATTCAGTAGATGGCATTCTGCAACCTCGACACTAGATGCCACTAAATCTTACACACTGCTCTTTTAAAGCAATCCTCCAAAGTCTAACATCTTTTGAGTGACTATTATTTTTTCATAGGCACAGACAGCTGTACAAGACAGGAAAGTTGACTTTGCTGCAGTGTTGCGTGGTATGAAAAGTGAACGGGTGACAGGAGTATTTGATACTCAAAAGATCTTGACAGGTTGAAAAAAAAGGAGAGAGAGAGACTATAGCTACACATTCAGCAGGTGAATTATCTTACATGTATTTGTGCTTTGGTCCACTGTAACTGATACCAAAAAAAGAAGTGGCCACATCTGGGGGCAAACAGGCTGACTGGATCATCCACCAGCTGAACACCTTTACAACCAATTACACATTCCTCCCCTCCACCTCTCCTGCCCTATTTAAAACTCCCCGCTGTGGGCTCTCTTTCTTTCTCAGGTTTCTATCTTTTTATTCTATTTTCCTTTTGTAATGAAATGCTCCTCCCTTGGTCGAGGGCCAGTCAGGTTTGTAAGATGATCAGAGTTGTCCAGTGGATATGTGTCTGAATGTCGCTGGCTGGAGGCAATGTCTGAGTCAGTGATGGATGGACTGTTGGAATGCTGTGGAGGAGGAGCCGGAGCATTTCTTTGTTGTGTCTGTTGAAAGACAGTGATCCACTACGGCGGAGGGAGATTAGACGTATGGCCCTGGTAGAAAGGGCTGGGAAAATGCTGCCTGCGTATCAGTGCAGTGCAACAGGGACAGAGAAAACAGAGGGAAAAAAGAGCGAGAGAGGGGGAAGGAAATAGGACAAGGTGACATTCTTCGTCTGAGAAGGCAGAACACCGGAACATGTGCCCGCTCCGCATCTCCACCTGTCCTCTGCTGTCCGTTGTTTTCCACCCTGCAGCCTGTTCAAATCCGCTCCCACATGTTCCCTGCCACCCAGCCCCCACACAAGCCCACATTTCTCTCCCATCTCCTCCCCTTCTTCCCTTGTTCGAGGCGGTGGTCACACACCCAGGTGGAACAATAGCCGGAGACTTTATTCCCATGCACCTCCCAGAAAGCTGTGCCCTCAGGTATGGAATTCTATCACTCAGCCACAAACAGGTGGATCAGCCCAAATACACGGCAACAAAGGCACCAGATTCTCTCTGAGATTAGACCCCTAGCTCTAAAGGAAGAGAAAAGAGGGAGGCATGATGGGTTGGTGAATGGGGGGATGTGGGGCATTTAAAAATATATACCTGTGCTCTTTGAAGAACAAGACGCATAATGTACCCCTGCCCAGTGTTTGCCAGTCCATTTCGTTGACTTGCATTCCCCAAGGAGGGTAGAGGGCAATACGCTATCAGGCTAATAGAGTGGGGGAGGAGACTTTATGTGGTTGACGGCCACTGCTTTCATTTCAGCCCTGCAGTGTATTGTCTATGAATATGGAGTAGCCCCGCAAACGAGCGTGTCCTCTAACACGGTGCTCTCTGTTCATTGCCGGGCAATCCAACCACAGCCCAATCTCTTTAAGTGCTGGGGGGGTCTCCTCTGTAATGTCACTTGTCATTGGTGTGACCACAAATGACACTTTTGTTTAAATCAGCATCCATCACCTACCCCCTGCACAGAACAGCTGGGGAGGTGTGCGTGCTTGGAGGATCAGGGCAAGCCGCTGTGGATTTCTAAAGGTTAAAACATCTGAAATGTAAAACTCTGAGGCTGAACTTGTGCGCTCAAGTATTGTAATCGCGACTTTGTAAGTGAAACGCACAGAAAAAGTCCCCCAGTGGATGTTAATTCCCTTGGCATAGCTCATTATATGAAAGAAGGAAACCTCCTTGAACCAGACTTGAGCTCATTTGTCAAAGTAGAGAGCAATGTTTTCCTTCTGTTGTCTCATATATAGAAGCCAAGTCGAGAGCAAGCTTTATGCTTCTTTTTTTTTTTTATACCACCTCCCACACCTTCGGGTTCAGCTGAGGCGTATTCAGCATATTTTTCCATGATAGCAGGTGATGCATTATTCAGTGAGCTCTGGTTGATCTTGGCTGTAATAAATCTCTTGTCTATGGACACGTGGGCATAAACCTGCACACACTTACACAAACTTGCATCCTCCAGTGTTGATGCACGATGAATAAAGAGGAAGTGAGCGTCTATGAATCACACCCCCTTGGAGAGATCTTAAACAAAGCGTACCATGGATGAAAGGAGCGCTGGGCTTTTGAAAAGCTATCCAAAGCCGCATGGTAATGAGAGTAATGAGGATATCAGACGCTCAACGCAGTGCAATATGCTTGTTAAATGTGACAGCTGAATTACATCAGAGGTTCACCCCTGTGCAGCAAAACACCGCTGAAGCAAGTATTATGTCCCATGGCCGAACATTTCCGCAGTTCACGCTGATGCTCGAGGAAATTTCCTTGTAGGTAAGTGTTCGCAATCATAACATAAACTACAGCAAGGGTAGAAACTCCTTGAGAGGGAAAACACTGGTCCACAACTGCAGGGCCACGTACCACACAGCCTCAAAGACAGGCTATTCCATACAATCCACACACCTAAATTAAATTCACTAGTTACAGGGAATACTACTCTGTGTATACAATTGTAAAATATTGTCTGAGGCTCTGCAGGGAGTTTCATTTTGGATTTGGAGATTATGCAATTTACAAATTACATAAGTCTTGCATCAGAGACTTGAGCATGGCTTTTGAAAGACATGAATGTATACCAGGCTGAGATGGTTAAATGAAAGAGTAAATGAGTTGCATTATGGGAAAAGTACATTTCTGGACTACTAACAATTAAAAGTCAGGATGCTTCTAATATATAGGTATATAAGTAGGTCCTATATATTACCTATAAACAACATGATGCATGTGCTCATACAAACATCTCTCAAGCCTCTTCTAATCTTCACTTATGACTCATTAGAAGTGTGTGTGTGTGTGTGTGTGTGTGTGTGTGTGTGTGCGTGTGCGTGTGTATGTCTGTCTCTGCAGAAACCCTACTCCCAGTCTATATGTTCTTATTTTGCGATGTGAAGCCCCGAGCCAGGGTTAGGGTTAGAGTGTGAGATGCGGGACAAAGTGATCAATTGCCTGATCATAAGCTCTGTGTTTTGAGGCAGGGAGGAGAGCTGACTTCAAATGCTGTGTTTTCAAACAGCAACAAATCCTATTCCTTATACCTTCAAAGCAATACTTTGTCATTTTGGAACATATACTGTGGTTGAGTATATAAATCTGTCTACTTGCACTTATAAACATTATTGGTTAACAACATTATTTATCATTTGTTTAATCTGTACAATAAATGCTCTCTTCTAACTCTCCGCCAGGAAGCAAATAAGTATAATTCCAAGTATTCTTTTAACCTTGAGCCACTGGCTAACATTGAGTTCTGAGCCCTCTGATTAAGCGTTTAGAGACACACAGTAAATATAGTATTTAAGTGTGTCTCACTACGTAAACAAATAACAGTCCCTGCCATTACATCCTCAGTTCTTATCATCAACATCATGGTTTTTGACCTTTTTTAAGGCCTGAAAATGACCTTGGCCTCTGATTGATTTGAGTGAAAGAAGACAAATTAGCTATGTAGATTGAATATGTGTGTGTGTGTGTGTGTGTGTGTATGTATGCATGCCTGGTTATATTCCTGCATGGGGGAGGGTTAAGGGATGGAGTCCTTATTGGAGGGTTAGAGCAGTGGGGCAGAGATTGAGAAAGGTGAACAGAGTGCTGACCTGACATAGTCTCTTTTTGCTTGTCTGATGATTCACTCACTTACACCACCACCCCACCCACCCCCAACCCCGCGTCCTTTCCTTTCGCCGCCAGCGCCACTGTTTGGTGTCTTGGAGGGAGAAGGGGGCCGCGGGTACAAAACAGGGACGTTGGAACAGCGGCGTTTTCAGAGAGAGCAGAGGAGTCCAACGCCGCGGCTTAGGTGCTGCTTGCCTTTGCAGCCTGGGCCTCATTGTTATTATGATTTATTTTTTAATGAGCAGCGCTGCCCTCCCCTCTGCCATACAAAGGCCTGATTGAATCTGGCGTTCCATTAGCATGTTAAAGAGGCCCAGCTTCATCTGTGAGCTGCTGACTGACAGTGGATATCATCTCTGTAATTGCTCCGTATACTGGAGCCAGAGCCAGCCAGAAAGAGAGAGAGCGACAGAGAGAGAGAGGAAAAGAGAGAGTTGAGGAAAGATAGGGAGGGTGGGTTTAGGGTTTATAAAGGGGAGATGCAAGAAAGAGGGGGAAGACTGATGAGAGGAGCTGGTGGATCGAGCTACATCCATGTATATCTCAATTTGGTACGGCTGGGACCCCATGCGGAGAGCTGGGAATAGTCTGTTTGAATAAGGTTTTTTTTTTAAAGCTACACTCGCCGCCCATGACACTTATCAAAGGAGAAACAGTGGCGGTGTTTCGTAACAGAAGCCCTGCATGTACGGCGCTGTTAGACAAGGAAATCATGTCGCACCGTTTGTATGTTTATTAACGTTCAAGCCCGCGCAACGAGACATTTGTTGGCATTTCTAAGTCGAGTGTGTCATGTGCTGCGAGGACACTGTACCTGAAACGTTGGTGTGTGACAGTGTGTGTTTGCTCTTCTTCTTGTCAGCTCTGCACCACATGTCCTCTGCGCACCCCCCCCCCACCCCCACCCCCTCCCCGCCGCTGTGTACAGAATAGTTTTTTTTTGTGTGCTCCCTCCTTCACCTCCGTTTCTGTACTCTGTTCTCTCAAACACTTTCACATCTACTTCCTCATCCCCTGCATCACTGAGCACCTCCCCTCCTCCTCCATCTCCTCCTCCTCCTACTCTCTCTCCATCCATCGCCCTTGCTCTTCTCCTCCCCTGTTCCCCCCTTTTCTCTCTCTCCCTCTTCGCCACTCTCTCGCTGCAGTAAATGGTAATTGAACAAACACTGTGGTGGGGGAGAGCTGCAGAAAAGATGGTTATCCTAACTCCACATGCCATGCATCCAAAATTAGCCCCCCTCCCTCTCTGCCTCGCTCACTCTCCTCTCCTCTGCTCTTCTGTGGCAGTGTGACATGCATGCAGTCCAACAGCATTGTCACCCTTGTGTATTAATATTGGAGGACAGCCCAATGGTACCTTGGTGACTGTGTGTGTGTGTGAATGTGAATGTGTGTGTGTGTGAGAGATTCTGTGATGTGCAGCGCCAGCACATTTCCAATCCTAAGGAGACCAGGTGACAATGAAAGATGTCAAGCACACAGAATTAGTCACATCCCAAATCTGCACAACATTGCAAAAGGGAAGTTGGTGATAGGCGCTGCGTGAGCCGCCCAGATGTAGCCTGCTGTATGAAGTTGCTCTCATCTTCTCACAATTAATTTGAATGAAGTGTGACATTGTGTGGCAGAAGGGAACATGTGGGAGTAATGAGACTTCCACGTCAGAAACGAGAACACACAAAGCATATTATGTCACAGACGGTTCCAAATGGACTGGATGAATTTACTGTGGTGGTTAATGTGTTAGGTCATTGTGCTCAGGTCTTACTGTCACATACTGCGACTCAATCCATCAATTACAGATTTATCTAAATTAGAATGTGCTTTACATGAACAAAAACAGCTTCAGTCTCACCATGCTCTGCTATGTGTTTTCATGCCAAGTCCCATATGAATATATAGAATTATGTAAGATGGGTTCTCTCTCACGCACATGGCTCTAACCAACTAAAAATTAACTTTTTTTTCTTTGGAGTTGGTGTCTGTTTGCTTTTATAGCCCGAGTGCCACTGGACATGCATTGTAAAAGTAAATATGGACTTCTATGTTTAGTTCAGTTCACAGATGTGCAGAGGCCAAGTGCTGAATTCGTTGAAATTACTCTTGAAAATGACAACAACAAGAGACAAGAAAACATTCTTCAAGTTAGTCAAATTAAGTCTTCAAGTTAGGTAATATATAATTCAATTCAAGATCACCAGTGCTAAATAATTAGTTTTTTTATTGCCATACTCAGCTGTTTGCATAACAATCAGTATTTTGCTGGTTGTGGTTGTTTTTATTTTGTGTGTTTTTGTGTTTAGTCTTTCTGCATGTCCACATTTATGTTGGCTTGAATCATGTTTGTTTGTTAGTGATGATTATTATTATAATCACAAAATACCAAACCAAACACTCAAAGTAATCCTTTACACACATCACTTGCCATTTGTGTGGTTGTAACTTTTGTCATCAGTGACCTTGCTCTTCACAGCGACAAGTTACCAGATCAGGTGTGAAAGTCAGGTAGCGACACACATTTCATTGGCACACTGTCCTTTCACATTAAGCTTTACTTTAAACCAGGCCCGTTAAATTCATGCAAACATCTTCAGGATAACCCCCACCTCTCTCACATAGACACACACACACAGCACAGTCCTCCTCTCTACCCTGCAGGCACTCCCTCCTCCTCCACTAACACACCATGAAATCTCTAACACTCACAACACATTTACATGACATTACCGCTGAAGTGCTATAAAATCGGTGCCTGAATAACAACTGCAGAGATGCATTGTGTGTATGTGTGTACGTGTGATTGCAAAAAAACAGCAGCTTCCTTCCATTTACATTGAGCTGATTGCCAAAAACATCATTTTACCAATGGTCTGTAAAAT
>JAOXYL010000050.1:10815058-10834849 GCA_028564955.1 Terapon puta | reverse complement strand
GCCCTTTAGAGAAGAATGCAACTGCACACCTGAAAAGGTAAGACGGCACAGTGGAGGGTCTGTGAAGTTTTCAGAACACTTGTTGGATTATGAAATGCTTTCAGTGTTATTCGTGATCGATGGCTCGTTGTATAAAGCACTGACTATTTTTATAATAAAGACAGGCCTGCAGGTGACTCTGAATGTGCACATATGAAGGAAGTTTCATTGAATTTTGCGTCAGACAGTTCTTACAAATACAGCCCAGTTTAGATGAACCCACATAGTGCACGTCTCTGGCTGATGAAAATAATTATCGGTGCACTCCAACCTTGTTCACACGGCAATTTCATAAGACAACCTTTCATCCAAGGCTGCGACAGCTTTTGATTTACGGTTAAGCAGGTGCCAGATTTGGTTTCAACGCATCAGGTGTCCAGTCCACAGGCCTTTGCCCACCCTCATCTTGTCATGATGGATGGGCTGCTGACACCTCCCTTGGTGAGCAACACTATATGCCATGTTACCAGCTCTTAACCCCCAAGAGCCAAAAGGAGATCATCCTCTGGTTTCATTCTTGCTGACGGCAATCCCTCCCGCAGTTCGGGCTGCAGTTATGGCCTTTTGTTCTTGCCATCTTTGTCCGTTGAATTAGCGGCTCATAAGAAATCCCTTCATGCTGCACTTAATTTGTATTTCGAAGTGATCAGAGAGACTTCAGACATTGAGGCATCTGTTTTGTTTGTATTTGCAGATGGCCAAGGCAGGGTTTGTCCACTGCCCCAGTGAGAACGAGCCTGATGTTGCCTGCTGTTTCTTCTGTCTGATCGAGCTCGAGGGCTGGGAGCCAGATGATGATCCCTGGTGAGAAAAGCGTGTTCACTTCCTCAGGCTTCTCCCCCAACCAACACTCATAAGTGCAAAGGTTCTCAGATAATAAACAACTTTTGGTTGTATTATTCTTAATATACAATACACATGCCATAAGTAGGATAAGTGGTGCCACTGTAAATTACTATCACAAAACTCTAAGAGGATGCAAATAGTTCATCTATATCTTAAAAATAATCAGTTTTTTCTTTTTGTTGTTTTTACAGAAGTATCCTGATTGAGTTGGATTAAGATAACAGGACACTGTGCGACATTCAAATATTGTTTTTTGTCTAATATCCTCCATGACATTTTCTCTGCCAGGTCTGAGCATGTGAAACGCTCTCCTAACTGTGGCTTCTTAACTATGAAGAAGGACTTAACTGAGCTTACTGTGGCTGAATTTTATCAGATGGAAAAGGAGAGGCTAAAGATCTTTATTGTAAGTGTTCATATTACCTGTGCAGCTTGTGTGCAATGACCTGATGTGTTGTTTAAACGCTCATGCTCTCACTGTCTTTTCCTAGAGAAAGGTTTGTCATAAGAAGATGGCAGACTTTCGGGATGGCGTAGACCGCATAGCTGAAAGCCTTAAATCTCAGTTGGACTCTAAGTTAGTGTGAAATCAAGATTTGTGTCTACATTATGTGATTTTATTGCCACACGAATGCTGAGGGTGTGGCAAGAGTCTTAAAGTTTGAGTGATGTAATGGCAGTTTAAAATATCAATAAATTTCTGAGGAATATTATGTTTTGTTTGTAGTAATGTCTTTAACCACAAGATGGTGCTTTTGCCCTGAAGCTGCACTTCTCCCTTGTCACAGACACACTTTCTGAAGTTTCCAAATCTTGCACTCAAAACCTCAACAAAGGCAATCTGAAATGAAAGCGCGCATTGAGCAGGATTACAATGTGAGCTATATTCCCTCTTTTCAACCAAAATACTTACCATTTTCCTGAACGTGCCACCATCTCTACCACCCCTTTTCAAACCTTGACCCTGGACAGATGGCCTGAAGCCCCTCCCTTTCAATACCAACTGTTGCCCCAGTAACATCTGTTACATATAGGGGGACAGTGTGCACTGAGAGGGCTCACCAGGACACTTGCATAACCCTAAGAGGAGGACTGAGATTTAGGAAACTTAGAAGGATGCTGGTGCTGACAATGGAAGCTATGAAAATAGGTGCTTGTGTAGCAAACACCCCAAGAAGGTTCTCAGTGTTATGTTTTCTGGGCTTAATCAAGCCTTTCAAGAACAGTGTTTTGCCACTAATTGTTGCTAAAGTTGGAGTAAAGTAAAATGCTTAGGATGTTGGGCTCAATTTTGTGTATCCGTATCTGTGTCTGATGGAGAGGTTAGCTGGGTGGAGAGCAGGATTAAAAGATGCTATCTGTTCTCCAACCTTCCTCTGTTCTGGATTAATGTCTAATGTAACACTCTGGCCACTGAGCCCAGATCAACTGCTTAATTCTCCTTTATCCGCTTGCTGCAGAGCAAATTGAAGAGAGAATATTTTTATCCAAAAAGTCAAATAGCCATAGATGACGTAACATTTCCAATGAAACTGTCACGCTTCAGATTTTTTCAGGACATTTATTTTCATATGATGCTCCTGAATTGATGCTTTTGCAAGCCAGCCCCTCAATTCATGTTTTGCATGTTGCTCTTTTGCACGGAAAATGAAATGTCAACTAAACGAACTAGATAAAAATTCCCAACAGCATACCGATTAGATGTTGGTTTTGACATTTAGTTAGGTGAATGGTGTGGTATTTGCATAAGTACACAGATTATAAAAAGCGTGTTTACAGTAATTGCTAATGTAACTCTAATCAGGGCTTATACCCGCATCCAGTGTAAATCCACTTATTTATGTGTGCTCCAGAAAATGAACAAAGAGAATGGCATGGTGAGACTTCTGTCCCTGAGAGGCACAGATGTGATAGATGGGCTTATCTGTGGGAATGATACAAAACTGTCTATTTGATTGGGTCATAACTGAGGTGGAGGCTTTGGCTTTGTGCATTTCCCACCACCTTGGTTTTATAGCTGTTTTGAATATAAACCTATCATAATGCATTTCCAATGAGTCGTGAAGGTAATCTGCATTGCCCTACTGCATGTAGATTTGGTTCTTTTCTGATCTAATTGATATTCTGTGGCAAAGCGTGCGCGGGTGGCCTCTACTGCAGTTTTCTAATTAATGAGTTTCTGCTAAACAAACTGTAAACACTGAGTGTAGCAGATGGACAAACGGACAGATGTTACCAACAGAAAGTTTACAACCTGAGCTTTCCATCAGGCCCCATCTGTTGCTTCTGCGCCCGGTACCTCCCTCTACCCTCCTCCAATGCTCCTCTCCTCTCCTCATCAGCATCTATCACCAAACCCTCTGCCCTGACGCTCTGCACGCTCTCCTAAATGAATGATGTCAGCATCTTCTGTGACCTGATTTAACCCATAATAAACAATGTCTTAATGAGCAACATATCACATCTCAGATTTACGGATTGAAACATCTTACATCTTTTTCACTGTGGTTCTTTTTTTAGTTTTTTAGTTTTGGCTGTTTCTTTAGACTCTGAAAAGTACCTCCAAGGCTATACAAAGCAGGAGAAGTGATTATAAAGGCTGGCCCAGCTGACAGAGGGGCCTGGTCTGTGCAGTGATCCTGAACCAAAGCCACGTGAATGTGTCTACATCACGCCGAATTTACAGACAGATTACCAGAGCAAAGGGACACTCCAAGTTACACTCTTCCTTGCATTATAATTAGGAAGAATTTAAAATCCCCTTTTCAGCCTCTCCTCTCCCTCCTCCACCTCTAATGTTCTCCCACGTTTCTGGCAGTATCGCATGCTGGCTTGCTCGCTCTCTCAGACACCACGGCCCTCCTACCTTGGCTGTGTTTTGTGCCCTCTTCCAAAAGGGACCTCCATCTGTCCCTACACTCAGCCCATTGTGGTGTCCCAAAGCCCAGCAACTTCGACAATGCTATGGGCGTGCAGAGAGAAGGGGGGGCAGGGTAAACACGACAGCATCCAGATCCCATTATAAGCTCTTTAACTCCTATACCCTAATGCTGTAGGAGAACTCTGGGAGGAGAAGGCCCACCCCTTATCCTCATGCACACAATGTCACCTTCTACACCCACTGCCATAGGTAATGAGCCCACAAGCTGCCCTCTTTCCTCCCCTCCCTTGTGTGCCTCCATTTTTCTTTTCCTCTTGCATTGGTAGCACAAGCTTTTATGTTCTACTTTTCTGGCTGTATGAGCATAGTTATTTGAACTTTCTTTAATTAAATGAAAGGTGAAAAAGTTGTCTATTTCACTAAAGGAGATGGGAACTATACTTGGAAATACGTTATGAATAATAGTCTAGTCTGATGTGATTTTTAAAAAGTGTCAGGAAAAGTTGACCTAATTTTATTCATTTATATTTAATCGCCCCCACCATGTTGACCATGACCAACTCAGTCATCATTTTAATTCCTCCCTCCTCCAGTCCCTTCATCTTCTCATTGCGCCAGCATTGCCATCCCTCATTGTTACCCTCTGTCTTTTCCCATATCTCTCTTTCTCCATCCATCTCCTTGGTCTTTCTTCCACCAGCTGCTCTTCCTAAGTCTAGGGCGTCTCTGTTTCGGGGTGCTCCACCTCTCAACCTGGGCACTCATATCCCTGTGCTCCCCACAGAGGCGTGTATGTGTGTGCATGCGCACTGTGGCCCGAGAGGAGGGGGGATCACTGTGTTCGCCCCAGCTTAAAGGCAGAGGGATTACCGGCACACAGACACTGATTAAAGCCTTCCAGCCTCCTATGGCCCCATTAATACAATCTTAATCACAATGCTTTATCCCTCTATCTAGCTCCTATGGATCAGGACCTTTTCATTTTAGTGGGAGCCACTCTTGTTTGGCCAGTGGATTAAGTGTGCTGCACACAGAAACTAAAATACATGCACAAGACAGCAAGGGAGAAAAAGAGAAAGAGAGTGCACTGAGTCTTTGAGCTCTGATTTTTTTCCTCCTTTTTTATTCCTTTTTCTTTGTCCGTGATGTCAACTTTTCCCAACTTTAAGGTTATCGTTTCAAGTTGCTATTAGGGCTTGTGTTTGTGGCATCTTCTGCTCAATGCCCTTAGAAGTAGAAACTACAAAGTCCACCAAAGTTTGGGAATCAAGAGTTGGAGAGCAGCGCCATTCATTCTCTGTGGGCTGATGTGTGACATGACCTCACTCTCCCAGGGGACTGAGCCACAGGTCGCGCTCTGCTGACTACCGACTTGGCCAAAATGGCATCACAGAGCATGTGCTCCCTTCCCATTAGGAAACCCTAATAGCCTTATCATGGTGGAGAGTCACTTGATACACTAAATCTGTTTGCTGTACGTGCTGTAAAGTACAGTTAGGTTTTGGATATTTTGTAGCAATTTTTACATAATTGTCAAAAAAACAGTCTTCTGTGCACCAATGAATAAAAACCAGAATACAAAATGTTTAATGCCTGAAACCTAAAAAGTATTTTAAGCTAATAACATGCTAATCTTTTCCATGTCTCCCGAAATTGTTCCATGTTCCATTCCAAACTACCTTGTCCACCGCCAATCTCCAATCTCCAATCTCTGAAGACTGTCCCGCATCTCTGTGTTTTGTAATCCTGTATCCAAAGTTAATTTACGTGGATTATTTCCATATCCACCCACTCATGTATTTGTACTCAGGAGGGATAATCCACATACCCAGCCCCCCACCGTTTTCGCCGTAACAAAACGTCAAAGACACAAAAGAGAGTGTGCGCCGGCTAACTCTGCCAGTACTTTCTCACAGGCCAAATGTCTGCCTCTGTGTAAAGCTATGTGTCATTCCCCTGCCAGGGCTGACATGCAGGAGCAGAGAGGACAAAACTTGTGAATGAGGAGCAAGGACCTCAGTCACCTCCCTTGCCCTCTCCTGCTCTTTCCTCTTCTGCTTTTTTTCCCTCCCAGCACACTAATTCCCCTTTCCCTTTCCCTCTCTCTCTCTCTCTCTCTCTCTCTCTCTCTCTCTTCCCAAATTGGCCCAGCTGTCCATCAGCCCCCCCGCAGTTCCCCCAGCTGTCTGCCCTCCCTAAACGAGAAGCCCCGCAACAATACAGGTCACAGGTCAAGAGAAAGAACAGGCTGCGTTCACAATGGACCAGTGGCGCCCAGTAAAACAATCGTTCCCTTTTTCTCCTCCACCCCTTTCTCCGCTGCTGCCAGGACTGGAAAAGACAAACCTTTGGAGAGGTAGCTGAAGGGGGGTGGGGGTTCCTCTTGGACAACAGCCTCCTAGGCACCTTCCCCTTCTTACAATTGCCTAAAGGACCACAATGATAAACACTTGAACACACCAGCTCTTGCTCTCACCTCTCCAGCTTTTACACCCTGCCACCCAGTCCTTTGTTCATTTCAAGAGCCATCATGTCCTTCAACACAATCATTAAAGTCAAAACCGAGACTTTTGTCATAGTTGAGTGATATAAATGTGTTAGAAACCTTGCCAGTTTGAGCCCTTCTTGACACAGGCAACAGAATACTGTATATTTTTATTTGGCCTGTATGCTGAAATTTCAACTTTGAAAAAAGCTGTTAAGTACCTTTTTAAAGTACTGTTGATAAATTATCACATTATTTTTAAATAATACTGTAAAAAGTAGGAGGCTGCGGGGTATTCATATGTCATGTCTCTGAAATCTGGCACTTTTCTCTTTGTGTTGATATGGATGAATTCTTGCCCCACAGTGTTTTGGCATGAGCTAGATGGGAAAATGGGACATGTGGGAGAGAGAGTGAGTGAACGGCAGAGACTGAGAAAAGCCTCTGTGACACGTTCACCTGTTCCCCAGAGCTGTTTTCCCATGGCCTACAACAGCCTCCTGCCTGACCTGATAGGCACCCCGGAGCAAGCCTCTGAGTGATGTCACACACATAAGCACACACTCACACGTCCTGCAACAGATCTCTACTGCCCAGCCACACAGTACTTATTTATTCCAGTAAGTTAGTTTTGTGGATTTTCATATTTTTTTTATATCCTGTGTAAGCTGTTGTGTAATGAAACAGAGCCATTTAACATTAATTTCCTTTAGTCTGAGATTCCATTTTCAGTTCCTTATTGTCATTTTTCCCATGCCTTTATATAAAAATATGTTCTTGTACTGCTTGTTAGAAACTCACATTTGCTTTATAGTGCAATATAATGTGAATTATAAATAAAACATAAATAAAACATGTGAAACTAAACATGTGCAAAGGGAACTTTCATAGGTTGGAGTGTGACATGTGAGCCAGCATTGAGCATTCCCCTTAGAAGAAAATTATAATGATTAGAATTTAAATTATTTTAGTTAAAAGTTTTATAGTAAAATTGCAGAAAATAATCTAAATGTGAAAATGCAAAATTTCTATTTGAATGGAAACTACAATACTCATACTTAACATGTATCCACAAATGTATTAGAGCTGCATATAGGTACCCTCAGCCGTACTGGGAGACATGAACTTTCTGCTGAGTAAACAGGATCGCAACAAAGCAGAAGAAAACACATGGCAAATACTGTTACTATGGAAATAGCATATAATATAAGAATATTTATTCAATTAAGTGCGAAACAGCAAAATATTTACAACAGTACAGTATGACAAAAAAATGTGACACCAAATGAACAAGTACCTGAAAGACCTCAAATAAATAATTTAAATACAGTACAGCTGCCAGTGGCTGGCAGCAAACCAAGAAGACAGTGAAACAAAAACTGTGCTGAGAGAAAAATATAAAAAGGACAAGACGTTATCAAAATAAATATTAAATACAGATATAAATAAATCCATTGCTTTTTCTTATGGCAAGGGGGGCATTGGTTGTAGGCCTCAGTGCACAATTTGAGTTTAGGTGGGATGACATTTTAATTTTATTTTGACATGCAGTTCTAACAAAGTTCTCATGTTTTGTCCAAACCCAGCACTCCCACAGAAACAACTGTATAATGCTTAAGCTGGAAATGTGATTTGGTAAAATAATCAGAACAATCACTCTGTAATAACTGAGGGGACAACTTCTTCAGAAATACAAAAAAACAAAATGTCAACATATAATAATAATGAAAAAAAGAATAAATAAAATATTAAAAGTTATGGGTGCGTTTTTGTATCAGGTAGATTGAGTTGAGGTGGTGAGTCTCTCTGAGCTTTCAGTGCTCTCCCAGAGTACTAGACAACATAAATGCAAACCATTTTTTTCCCTTTCTATACACTCAATACCACGGCCATCGTTTTTTACAGCAGTTTGTTCGAGAGCAGTGCTTCTCCTCTGGACAGTTTCATAGCAGAGTCAGTCACTGGTCCTCTCAACCGTTCAAGGTCACATTTCAGATGGCGCCCATCTGAGAGGTGATCAGGTGAGAGGGAGTGAAGGAGTCAAAGGCCACATCCAGGGGCAAATCATAGCGTGACGCCTGAAAAAGTGGGTGGCCCTGAGGCCCCCCTGGTAGGCCACCAGCCGTCGAAGTAGGGTAATGGTGGGATGAGAGGTAGTGGGCATGGTGGCCGGGGTGAGGTGCGTAGTTCCTCTCTGACTCATGGGGAGAGGGCTCTTGCTTCAGGGCAAAGTTGCCACTGATGCTCAGGGGGGGAGTGAGGGGCCCGTCGTATGGCGGTGTGCCACTGCTGCACTCGTTAGGGGAGGGGTTGTCATATACAGGCCCCTTGAATCCCTTCATGTGGAGGAGGTGGGACGCCTCCAGGGAGCCATAAGGGGGGCTGGGAAGGCCTGGAGACGGGTAGCTGAGGGGATGGCCAGCCTGACCCCCCACACCACCGATCCCCGGGCCTCCACACTTGTCTTCCAGCTTGTTGTGCATCATTGGACCGGGTCCCAGCTGCAAGCAGCCGGCCACCAGGTTACTGGTGGGCTGAGACAGACCTTTACACAGCATCTCCACAAAGCCGTGGCTCTCCGGGGACTGGCCACTCTCAAGCACCTCTGACAAAGCCCAGATGTAGTTGCGGGCCAGCCGTAGAGTCTCAATCTTTGACAGCTTCTGTGTCTTGGAGTAGCAAGGCATCACCCTGCGGAGATTATCCAGGGCGTCGTTCAGCCCATGCATGCGCGAACGTTCTCTGGCGTTGGCTTTGACCCGCCGGGCGCGAAACCTCTCCTGTCTGGCTTTGGTCATCTTCTTCTTCTTAGGGCCTCTCCTTTTGGGAGCGCTCTCTCCATTTGGTCCGATCTCCTCCTCGTCATCTTCCTCCTCCTCCTCCATGTCCTCGCTGCCCAGCTCTGTGCAGGAGCGGATACGACTCCCCACGCTCAGGCCATGGCGTCCCCTCATCTCAGGGCTTTCCTCCCCGTCCTGAGAGCTGCCGTCCTCCTCCAGCCAGCCCAGGGAGCTCACCAGCTCGCTCACATCCCCGCTCTTTCCAAATGGTTTGGTCATCATATTGATCTGAGGAAACACAGCATGGGAAGGGAGGTCATTCAACAGATACAGTCTCAAATTTTTATGTGTTTAAATGTAAGTGCATGATGTCACCCCCTGAAATGTATCTATAATTAATGAAATATTTTACTGTAGATTATTTGTGACAGGGAGGAAAGGAAGTGATATGCAGAGACACCTCATGTCATCAAATAGAGAATGAGCCTCTCCATTCAGCACTGCAGTGTGGACAGCTCTTATTTGGCTCAGTCTAAAACACAAACCCTGCAATTATTTCTAAATGGATCATATTGTGATATCCTCATATTAAGAAGTAGATGTTTTTTTGTTTGTTCTTTTCTTTTCTTTGTAAGTGTTTTTTTTTTTTTTTTTGAATGGTCCCCTGCTGTTGTGCTGCAGTCGCTCCAGAGACGCTGTCAATCTGGGACACGACGGGATTTACTCTGCATATAAAGCTCAAAGATTACATGGGCAGCATAAAACTCAACACATGTGTACAACCGCCCGCAAACTGTTTATAACATTATAAGGATTTCTCTGGAGTTTTATTTTATTATTACTTTTTTTTCATCTGTCAGAATGGAGACACATTGGCCAAACATTAAAATGAATTAAAGCAATATCCTGTTTATTTAGAAAACAAGAACCCACACTTTGGACAGGGGATTTGCTATTGTTTTGCAAAAAAAATGCCCCAGTTAATTATTGTGCACTAATGCGTAAAAGTGGGGCGGATTACTGTAATTGATGAATTCAGAACTTCAGACACGCAACTGTGTCTGAGCATAACGACAAGAGCTCTGCATATATAAGACTCTTATTTCAGCTTATTGAAATCCACTATACATTTTTACATTTTTATTTCTCTTATGGTCTACAAAATTCATTAAAAAGGAGTAATGTACTTTTTCTTTATACTGAACTAGTAACAAACGTGTAAACTCACCTGTTTGGATTCACTGCTCACTGCGCAAAATAACAGTGGGGGAAAAAATTAGATTAATTAAAAATGATCAGCAACTGAGTGGTTAGTCCAGAGTCGCCGCGTGTCTCTCTTCGTGCATCTGCTGGTGTCCCCAAACTCTTCCGCTCCCTCAGACAGCCATGAGAGCGCGAGGAACTTTCATCTCCGAATGGCACGACCGGGCTGATTTTTTTGCCTTTAGCAGGGTAAGCCCCTCCCTCAGGGCGACCCACCCACCATCAACTCATCCAAACGCGCGTGGCGGGCTCGTGGCCAGAAGTTTCGCCAAACAAATGAGTGAGGGAGGAGGGGGTGGGTGGGATTGAGGTGGGGGGGACGCGCGCGCACACGGGTGCACGTGCAGACAATGCCTTCATTTGGAAATCGGGAGACCCTGAATCACTAATAGTGCGAGAAAGTGCGAAAACAGCAGAATACATCCCGAATATTTTTTTTTATTCAGGTGCGTCTCTGCTTTTGCACTGGAGACGCACGCGTGCACCCGTATCTGTGTGACCTAATCACTTTTCGTCAGACACAGGAGTGTAAGTTTCCCCCAACCGTTTCAGCTGCATCTCACACTGATAATCTACCGAGCACATTAAGTCTCTCCTCTCCAGGATATTCTGTGCCACTTCCATCCTCCTCACATCACTTTTCCACCTACTCTATAAAGCCACCAGTCTCTCATCAATCCACCAGACCTCAGAAATGAAATCCTAAAAATCATCAAACATTCCAACATTCCGGACATTATGCGTCTTGTAAATGTGGGACCGACCCATAAAAAATCCCACTGTTCCATCTCAATGCCGCGTGTTAACCATCTTAATCGATTGTCCATCTCTTCATTAGTCGGTTGGATTAGGAATTTTCCACTTAATTAAACACAGTGTAGGGAGACGCTCTTCCATGTGCGCGCATTTAAGTGATTTTGACAGCTTAGTGTGCGGAGAGCAGGTGTGTGCGCTGTTCACCCAGCCAGTCAATTGTTTTCTTCCATTTTTAGCGTCATATTCTGTCCCCCCCACGGACTGTGTGATTAGTGAATCGATTGGTGCGGTGATGAGGGGACAGGTACTGAACTCTGAGCGGGGCATGGGAAACTGTGATCGGGCCCTGAGGGTTATGATAACACAGTTCTAAAGTTACCATCACAGATCAGTATATTCATGACATTTTAATGATCAAGGCGTGATAACATAACAGAACACAATGTGACGTAATAAATAGTAAAGCTCATCAACAGATCAACTTGACTTGCAGGTCTTTATGGAACTTTATGTCCTCGCACTAATCTCAATCCCGAGCATCTTCATGTGTGTTGACAACAAATACTGCGGCACAATAAACGCCCGCCACTCCTCGTGCGTGGCGAGCCGCAGCGCAGTGGGGGTCTATTGTCATCACTGGCCATTGACAATCGGGGTCTCGCGAGTCGCACGTGCCCCCGCATTGATCCCATTGTGCGCGCGACTGCGCACAGCTGTGCTCGAGACTGAACATCTCCAACCGCACCGTGGGCCCTCCGCGTTTCTGAGCGCGCGACGGTGCTCCGCGTCTCGGAAATAAAATATGGTCACGTGACTGCATCGGCAACATCGCAAAAAAAAAGAAAAGAAAAGAAAAAAAAAGAAAAACAGGCACTTATCCAACGATTTATTGAACGGACCCTAACAGATGGCCGGGAATAGGAAGCGTTGGGGGTGGGGGGCATCTGTTGCTTGGGTGCTCACGCGTCACCGCTTGCCCTGGATGATGTCTCGTGCTGAAACAGCATTTATCCAGCTCGCTAACGGCCCTAATCAGTCCTGGTCAGTGCACTGGCCATAAAGGCATGTGGACAGAGAGAAGGAGGAGCCCAGTCCTTTGTGTGAGTGTGTGTGCGTGTTGCCCCATGTGAACCAGACATTGCATGTGTGCAGCTACAACTCTGGACTAATGTGATGTGCCCGAAGCTCCCCAGGTACATGCACCCCTACCCTCCCCGCACAAACACTCATACACACACTGCCCTCCAGTCCCCTGAGTGTGAGCACGGCCTCCACCACACCTGCAGCCTGCATGGGGAATTGGAGACTGGCAGTCTCCCACAATCCCCATCGGTTTCCCAAATGACTCACCGGCAGACTAACGGACAGGGAATTGTGTCCCGCTCCCATTTCATCAGCAACACAGATAGCCAGCCTCCTGGAAGAGGTCATGCTGGGCACATGTGATTTGAACCAAGTTTTGATGAGTTTGCATGATTTTAACCAGGGTATTCCTACAAATGTATCCGAGGAATAGCCTTTATTAAAAAAGTTGTGCAGTCGATTAATCAGTCATCACTTTCCTAAGACATTTAAAGTCTATACAAGGACTCAGAAGAAAAATGTCCATTTAGTTAGTTATTTTTTTGTGTTTGAGTCTAGCAAAGACATATGCTTCTCAGGCGTGGGAGGTCCGAAACAAGTTTTTGTTTGAAAGATTTGGCCAAAAGAGTACCAGTCTTGTATTAGCTATTTAAGGGCTGTTGTTGCTATTAAAGGAGGTTGCCCCCTTTCTTAAAAAAAAAAAAAAAAAAAAAAAAACACTGCCACAAGTGAGTTGTCTCTCGCTCTTGTCCCTTGGGACTCAGAGTGGAATGGGAGGGATTCGTGCGCTGTGCTGACAGATGGGTCCTTGTTCCTGTCTTTTTCTTCATCTCTATCTCCCTCTCCCTCTTTTGCTAAAATGCAGACACACACACACACGCACACACCCCAAGACTGCACGAATACAATAGGAATTAAAGCTCTACACACATGCTCCCTGGACCGCTCCTGAAAGCTGAGCCCCTTGTAGTGATCATAAAAGATGGAAGGAGCGTGGATTTGCAAGAGGGCTTGGCGTGGTAAGGGGTGGGGGGTGATGTGGCACAGGATGGTGAGACTTGGGAGATGAAATTGTGCTGTTGTCAAACCAAATGAAAAATTAAAAGATTGCTAATGTCGGCCTTTTGTATTTATTCACCCTCACTTTAAAATGATATTTTAAACACTATTAGAGAAAGGTTTCTTAAGGGAGTCATCCTACATCTGACAGTTTCAAGTTATTTTCATTTTATTGCCATGCTTTATAGTAATTGTGTGTGTGTGTGTGTGTGTGTGTGTGTGTGTGTGTGTGTGTGTGTGTGTGTGTTAAGAGGTCCCAGGGCTCAGTTCTCTCCATTTGCTGCTCACTGAGGCTGAATATGGTTACATAGCAGACTTTCCTGAGGGAGAGACTGACAGGCCTACTGACTCTGCCGCACACTGGGGAACATCAGTGGTAACACACACACTCACACACACATCATTGATCATGGACTTTTAACCTCAGTTACATCTCCTGATAACTGATCCTGCCCCCATTGATTTATTTTTCATCGAAAAGAGAAGTTTTAGTCCAAATGTTGAAGAGTTTCAAAACTGAACCTCGAGCCAAAATTGATTTTCCTCATGTACTGTTGTTTCTTTCTCTCTCTATTTCTCTCTCTCTCTCTCTCTGTGCGTGTGTGTATGTAAATCAAACTACATTAATCATGGAGATTACTGCTTAAGTGGAAGTTTAGAATTGAAAGTTTTCATGGTGTCACCTGCGGCCAATGTGCATTATAACTTTACCCATAGAGACGTGGGACACGCGATAGCTGCAGATTTATAAAACAGCATGTGTGTGAAACAATGCCCTTCAGACAAGTGGACAATTATCTTTAATCTCCTTGTGTGGGAATATAATCCCATGTTTGACTTCACACCTGCACTTACTTTTATTGGCAAAAGATTGACCATATCCATAAAACTATAACATCAACAACTTAATGTCTTCTGATTCACAAAGTGGGTTTCGATAAGATCTAGCAGCATTTCATCCAGGCAATATGAGCAGATTGTTTGCAGCTTATTTCTCTTCCTTTAGGCTAATGGATTTGGAAGACATTCCAATCGGGCAGAAATGTAGCTACAGAATGGGAATCAGGCCTGAGGGCAATTCTCACTAAGTGGGGAGAGAGCCATTAAACAAAGGTGCCTGTGGTTTCATATTCAGGATACTTTACAACCTCCGTCCCAGGACATCAACAGTGTTTTTGGGTGTGCAGTTAGCGGGGGCAGAAGAGGGGGGAGGAGGATCCATCTGCCACGCTGCCGGTCCTAAGGGAGACGGGCATATCCCTGGGGTGTTTTGGAGAGAGAGGGGCTGAAAGGATTACACCCAACCACTAATCAACGTCGGTAATCTGTGGGCCCCCATACAAAATCCCCTCCGATCCAAACAACAATTTGGGACAGAAGATGAAACCTTAGTGTACAGGGACATCTAACTGATGTTGAACAACTTGACAAATCCAAGGACAAATACAGGTGATTTTTAATTGGGGGAATCAAATGCAGAGGTGTGATTGGCAAAGAGCCATGGTGTCTCTGTGATCAGGTGCAAGTATCCCACAAGTGGCCCAGACTGATTCCCTGTGTGACCATTATGCAAATACAGCAACTAGGAAAGCCTGCACCATAAATTAGTCTAACGGATAAAAGCACTTTTCTAATCAAATCAGAATGCAAAAGGTGCGTCTAGCATTTCAGTGTATATGACACCAAAACACAATAAATTGATATATGTCCAAAAGTGTTTTATGCGGGATTCTTTCATTTTTTTTTCTCATTTCTGTAGACAGGAATTATGCTTTCATTTGTCCTTAGTCTTGAAGATGAACTTCTTACAGCTGATACCATGCTGTCACATGCAAGGTGAGCCCTGTGGAGCGGTCCTCCCTGAGCCCTCCAAAGACTTTGCCACAGCAGGAACCTGCACAAGGTGCAGCTGCTGAGCTGTTGTCCCGGCAGGTCTCTCCATCCGGTGAAAGAATAGCAGGGAATCAAGTTGCCACTAGTTTCACGGTCCCTTGTCAGTATGGTTTTGATGTCTGGGGCCTGGGTGGGGTCTGGATCTGGTAGTGGTGGGTTTACAGCTCCACAGGACTATAGAAGAAGCTGCCTAATGATGGTGCCAGTCCTCCAGGGCATAGGGAACTGGAGCATCCTGGCCTGCATCTCCTCTACCTCCTGCAGTATGCCCATTGGCTAGGCAGCCTCTAAGCTCCCTATCCCCATAGCCTCATTGTTTAGTGGGCCCGGCACTGTCAATATTAAGCCTGGCTAATGTGATCTAGAGGCAGCTGGAGCAGCCCCGATTATTACCATGACACAGCCGACTGAGGGGTGTAATATCATTAAAAATAAATCAGGTGGTTTGGAGATTTGCTGTAGCAGGGGGGACTTTGAATGACATTAGGTGGGAAAACCGGCATAATTTCATTAGTCAGTTGGGGCAGCTCTGAGGAACTGTTGAAACATTTCCTTTAAGTTGGAGTAATTGAATTTGCTCTCACAACACCGCACGCATAATGAAAGAAAGGGAAAATAATGGTGGTAATTTTTCCTATTAAGTGTCTAGTCATTTTGGAAATTAATTCCAGACATGTTAAGAACTATGCAGACACCTGCAAATCATAATAGGATAATATTTCAATTTCCTAATTAAGGCATATATTGCAGGTAATCTAGTTGAAAGCAGACATATAGGATATTGCTGTTATTATTAGCCTCTTGTGGTGGATTATTGTTGCAAATGATGGGGGAAACGTGAGGCACCGCTAATCTTCTTACACTGCGTGACACTGAGCTGTCTGCTCGGCAGACTCATCGGTAATCAGCTGGCAAGTGAATAGGCTGACATAATCTATTAACATTTCAAAATAAAACGTTTTTTTAAAAGGCCTCCCTATACTGTAGCTTTATTTTATGACAGCGCTCGTTGTATTGATGACTTGGTTGGGATTGTGTTTTCCCCTTATTTTGCATGTTCGATCCGCTATTAAAGCGCCAGAAGTGCCGTTGGTCTCGCAGCGAGGGTCTTATGTCGCCATTGTTTTGACGCTCGGGCCACATAAACGGTGATTTCAAGGCCCATTGAGCGCGCGATGGATTGTGCCCAAAATCCGCAGAGGAGTGAGCATTGATTATTGGAGGAAGGGCTGGGGTGACGCCACAAGTTGTAAATCAGTTTTCCTATCTTCGCAGATTTTAAATCTCGATATTCACCATCTCAACAGTGGCCCATCTCACTCTTAAAAACTTAAGAAAAGGATGTTTATTATGATGATGATTTTTATTATCATATTTAATGTTGCTGTTTTTAGTTAGCGCATGCCTGTGTTTTATCGAAGCATGCTTGTTTACCTGCAAATTAATTAAATGACAGACTTTTTTTTTCTTTTTGTTTGTTTGCTTTTTTCATAAAGTTGAAGGAACCCGAAGCCAAGCGCTTTGCTGGGTGGCCAGTCTCTCTGTTGTGCAACAGTGACATCTAGTGGTACTGCCTTGTAAAAATGAACCACTGCAAAAAAAAAAAAAAAACTCAAAGCATTAAAGATAAACGTACTCATTGTTCAATAGAATGATCCATCACTGTACTGTACTGAGTTTTTATATATGCTTGGCCTTTGGCTTTAATGATAACTGATCATATTGTATACAGTAAAGTGATTGTAGCTTTGTATTTTAAATTTTAATCTGCAGAATTATGAAACAAAATGGTTATAGTTGATAAACAAATGTAGTGGAGTAAACAGTATTATTTACCTACTGTGTATGTACTGAAGTAGTACTAAATACGGTTGCATAAATGTACAGTAATTCCCAAATGTAGGGAAAAAATAAGGAAACAAGAACAGAAGGCACATAAAGACAATAAATATGAAATACAAATTAAATAAAGCAAACCATGTTCTTTGTATTTCATTGGGAGCTTCAAATTGGTGTATTTTGATCCATTTGCATTATTATTAGCCAAATGGCAATCTTTATTTATTTTGGTAGTCAATGCAAAGCAAGAAAAATATGAATGAATAATACATATTCATATATGCACAGTTTGGGCAGACCACTTGTAGTTCCTTGTAAACTGTACAGGCAAAACAAAGCATTTTGTATGAATAACTGACACTGACTCTTAAACCTTCACAGAACAAAACATATTCTGGAGTCTAAATTTGGCTCCTCTTGTGGAGAAGTGTTTCACACCTAGTGTCCTGTTCCTCAGCATGTGGCAATAGTGTCAGCAACTCTGCAGGAAACTGGAGGAAGAGGTTTTCTGGGGGAGCAGAGACAAAGAGAGCATTTATTTATTTTTAGAAACAACCTATTATTACCTGTATGAAGCGTTATTATTTATTACACATAGTATTTGGGAGACCCTCTTATAACACCTCTTTACAAATATAGCATGGTATACAAGTATAGTATGGCGTCAGTTAGTTTAAAATATGTGTTGAGCTTGACACAGAAACCCTTCACGTTGCTGATTCACTCCCACCCATACACACACATTTCTGACCCATATAAAAGCATGTGCTGGGAGTCACACAGCGGAGCCAACTCCTTTCTGTATCCATCCCCCTCTTTTCATCTCTACTCCTCCTACGCTTTGCTTCACAAATTCACTCACATGCTATTCCATACATCCACCTCTGCCTCATCCACCTGCCGGTCCCTGAGCAACATCAGCATCATCAACCTGCTTCTCTACCTCCCCTCACCCCGCACCAGGATACACACCAGGACCCACAATTGACACACTTTAACTCATAGCCTGATATCTCCTCTCAGCGGTCACACCGGCAGCTGGTGCGCAGGTCTTACCCTGAGTTTTGGCTGTCCAGGACGTCACGAATGGCTCCTAAAAGAGAATCCTCCATTAAGAAGTGTCCTTCTCCAGTGACACAACCCAGACTGGGTCCTCCTTACCCCTGTCTCCCTGCGGCTCCTGCGGCTCCAAAACTGGTTCCAGAGCAGAAGCCTAGGATGCTGCGTGCCTCAGATTCACCATTTGACCCCAGTACTTTGGAGGTGAGTGGATTGACAACAGTGTATTTTTTATGACAAAGATAATGTGGGATATCATAATTCTGAAATAGTTTTACATCCACATGTCCTCCTAATTGGTGTTATTCCATGTTACTTGTTACTTAACCTTGATAGTTAAATTTCAGTTAGCGATACATAATATTAATTTGCTGTCAGACGTCAACTAGTTCTGTAAAACATCACAAGCTAATTCTTTACAAGAATTAAGTATCTTTCTGTTATTCTGAAGCAGATAAGCATCTAGCAGCTGTCAGAGTCTAAGATAAGCAAAGAAATGGGGCACTCAAATGGTGGCTGTCAGTCAGTCAGTGGCTTCCTTAGGGAGAAAGAGAGCTATAAAGGAGAGCCTCCAGCTATGGTATGTGCTATTTCTTTCATCAGGTCCAACAAATTAACTGCTCTTTGTGACCAACACTCCTGTTATTATTACAGGAGGCAACAGAACAGGACTAGAATACTCATTCAAATTGAAATTTTTATTTTCCACTAGATTAATAATTTAGAGGCTTTACTTGCCCCATTTTTCATAGCCATGGAGTGGCCGCAAAGAGAAAAGGCCTAACCAAGTCACAGATAGAACTTGACCAATCTGAGGCACATTTTATCTTGGACATCACTGATATATTACAGATATTGACAGATGTTTATATCCTAGTAACAGCAAACGTTACCTGCTCAGGTTATACAAGATACAGTACAACACGTAAAGTAATGAGGCACATAGCAAAGAACATGAAGCTATTTCGAACAGGCGTAATTTTTTTATGGTTTACCCAGCAGCAAATGCTGCTCTCCATTATTAACAATACTCAACATCAGCTATTTCTGGAGAGCAGCACATTACAGCTAGATGGTGCAAAGTCAGTTCAGTTCAGTTCAGTTTAAATTTGCCTCCGATAGGTTGCATGTGTTTGCCACAGCTCTTAAATAACACATCTGGAGGAAACATTTGGAAGAACTGAATTTCTTAACACTGCATGTATAGTAAAGTACATGTTAAAAATATAACCAATACTTTTGGTTTTTTGGTATAAATCAGTGGTCACTTAAAATATTGACCCCATTCTTCAATCATGTGATACCCACATTAGACTTTGTACTACTGTGCTTTGTTGGTGCTTTAGCTTTGCTGCCATCTTCGTGTGCTCCAAGTGTCACAGTGTGCATACAGCATGATTTTATGGAGTGAGACTGTCCCATTTAGCCTGAGAGGATATGTGGGCCATGTTCCTCTGCTCGCAGTGGGACCACAGAAATTACAGGAGGCCAGAGCTTCTCTTGGGCAAAGATAGCACTTTAGCCAAGCTGTTAAGAGATGTGGCATCAGTCCACAGTGTCACAGGCCCAAAGTAATCCATCATCCCTGCATGGCCAAAGACTCACATCCTGAATGCAAAGCCTGGCAAAGTCATACATTCATTTACACAAGTGGGATCAAAATCACCAAAGTCAAACACACACTACAAAGGGACAAATGTTTAAAACATCTTAAAATGTTTTCATCAGATAACACATCACTTATCACAAGGGGTCATTGACTCATGGGTTACCCTTTAAGGTTAGAGTCTATGCTTTTTTGTTTGTTT
>JAOXYL010000050.1:10797350-10814958 GCA_028564955.1 Terapon puta | reverse complement strand
CAGATTTCCTGTTCACACTGGTTATGATATGTCATGCTTGTAGATACCTGCCGTAAAACACACATCTAAAGCACAAGTAGAAAAGCAAGACACGCTTTCGAGTGCCTGAGGAATCTAAATGCTTAAACACCCTCAATCATCAATGTAAGGGCAGGCTGATCAGAATAAATAAGGTTTATGCCTTATTATCTTGAGGCTTAAATCCAGCTCTTAAATTCACTTTTTTTGCCTTAAATGTTGTTTATTCCATGCACCTGACACCCCAGCCATAAAACAAAGAACTAACGGGGCTTGGGGGGCATACAAATCGTGCACTGTAAATCACAATGCATACCTCCATCTATATTCCTATATATGGAGTGTGGTTGTTCTCGGTCTGCTCTGCTGTCTGGGCGTCGTGCGTCGCGTCTTACGTCATGACGCACGACTGCCACAGTTGTCTCCCCCCCCCCCACTCGCTCCGCCGTCAGACATTCTTCGTCCAGCCGACGCCTCGGACACACCTCAGCCGACACAGCCATGGTGGGTTTTTATTGCTTTTAGTCCGCTTAACTAGCATTACCAGCCCGATGGAGCGACAGGCCATTTTTCTTTCTGTGAGAGAATTGACTGAAAACATTGTTAACCTGAGTTTGAATATCCGCCCGGGCTCGCTTGGTCGTTAGCGGAAGTGTAACTTTTGAGAAGCTAACGTTAGCCCGCACGGTAGATAACGTTAACAATCGCACGGCGAGATAATTAACCTCACCAAAGTACTTAGACGTACACTAATCATTGCAGGATGTGTTATAGTCAAGGGATTTCTGGTTTGAGTCTCCCTAACTAACTGAAAAATGTGTTTTAAAAAGCATTGTGAAGTTAACCCCAGCTAGCTTGGCACCGCCGTGCATAAGGAACCATTTTCATCTAGCATAATTTCTCTTTGAACAGTCTGACTTCTCGGAAGATCAAGTCCTCGGTGAGTTTTGATGTCGTGGTTTTTCAAAGTATTTTCCAGACCCCGCATTTGTTTTGCATGCTTTCATTCTTGATTTGGTTCAGATGACACTTTGCCCTGTTTCTCCGCTATCACCCTGCTCTCTGCCCGCCTGTCACTGTAGCCGTGGTTGTAGGCTTGGTTTTTCCTCCTCTTATTTCCCTACTGTTTCATCACTTTCCACTTGCGACTGCTTGTCCTTTCCAGATTGAATTTAACCCGGATCAAATTCATGGTAAGTCAGTGAAAAGGGGGCGTCTCGGCACAAAAAAACCCACTGATGGCTATCTCAGAGTGTTTAGGGTGTGATCTGCATGTTGGTCTCAATCAACCAAATCTGTTTTTCAAATGTGAGTGAGAGTTGCTTTGCACTGTTGTTTGGCATAATTTTATAATACTTAACAGCTTTGACGCTGTGTTGCAGTGTTGTTTTGTTTTCTTTTTTGTATGTATTCAGTCATGCATAAGCAGTACTTTTAAAAAGCCAAATTTCACATCCGCCCTCATAAGTCCTGTTCTGATCGACTCCTGGTTGCTGCAGGTTGCCATAAACTTTGCCTGTTATCTTCCAAGCGGCTCATCTCCATGAGTGTGCCCTTTTTTGGTGCTGGAGACAGCAGTGGATTTTCTTTTTTTTTTGGGTCCCAGGGCTAGTTTGTTTAATCACCGTTGACATAATAGGCTGTAGCTCCTCTCTCTCTCCTCCTACTTTCCTCCACTCCTCCAATACCAAATATGGTGTTGGGAAAAGTGCTCACAAGCCAGAGGGGAAGAGGCACATTCCTCAGAACAGGAAAAACTCAACAACAGAGCTTGAGCTTTTTTTTTTTTTTTTTTTGGGTGGAATAGCCTGTCCCACAATATTAGGAGGACCTGCATGCCATCTGGATGTTGTGTAATGCCAACTCCATATCTCCCTGATAGCTACATCTTGGCTCAGCTTTTTGTTATGCCCAAGCAGAGTGAAATTAATCAACTTTGTGATTAGTGACAAGATTGAGTCACTGCTGACGGTTGATAAAGGCCGGGTAATTGCTCTTTAATCAGCAACAAAAACACTCAATACTTGGTCTGTGAATCTTTTAGAAAGCTCAGGGAGGCTTGCAGCCTTATTGAGTTTTCAACAATGCTGTGAGATGTTGACATTAAAGTGGAGTTAGCAAAAAAGGTGAAGCTTCTTAAAGTAAAAGAATATGTTTCAGCTGCAGATGTTGTCAGATAGACTCTATTAGACATTGAATATGGTCAAAACTAAGAACTTCAACAGTGTAAACTAATGACATGTTAATCTTTTGTTTTCCACAATAATATTAGTTGCATGGCGTTAGAGATGACACCAGGTTGGCATGAATCTTAACAGACAGATCAGTTTCATAACACTATAACTTTCACGTTGTCTATGTATTTATTTGTTTGACGTTTTTGCAAGTGACTGCCTTAATCTCTTTAGCTGATTCATTACATTTGTGATGTCTGTCAAGGAAAAGTGCTGAGCATTGTATTGGTTACAGCTTTTGAACTTAGATTTCCCTGCTGGTTGCTGTTTTTTAAAAATACTTTTTTGGTTTTGAAGTTTTGAAATCAACTTAGAGTATACTTTTGAGTATGAAATAGCTATACATAACCTACTATTATTTAAGAGTATAAGTTAAAAGTGTGAACTATAATAAAATTATGTTTTCCACTCTTTAATGAACTACTTCTAAAGACTACTTGAACTTTTATCTGTTGTTGATGTTCTGAAGGAAATTTACCTACTTCTGTTGATACATGCAGCATTTAAGATAGTCTGTCAAATCTCATACAATACATCTCTGTAAACAGCTGAGCTTTAGCAACAATATTGTGTACTTTTATCCATAAGAGTTTTATAAACATTTTTTCAGACTATGTACATACATATACTATGTCCATATCTATTTGTTATGGTGCTGTAATTAAGCTGTGACATACACATTTTCTACTTTTTAACATCTTTCCATGTTACTTAGACATCTTAGATGTCCTTGGAAACTTGATCCATAAGTGTTTACAGATTCAGCCTGCAGCAAAGTTGACAGAGCATGTAATGATGCATTGGTGAAGATATTTCAGCTTGTCTTTGTTAATGTTGTTTTGTGAAAAAAAACATGACCGTGCCTTATTTGCTGATTTGAGGAAGTCAGAGGGGTGTTTGCAACGTCAGTCAGCAGAACAAAGAGACCAAAATGTTTTTAGAGGTTGTGCCACACTCTGCCGTACAAATGGAAATAGTAATGACATTATTTAAAAGACTTTCAGAATGTCTTGGATAGACAGGTTGGAGTTGTCTTGACTGCAGTGGCATTTTATACCTGTGCAGGTTTGTTGTGTGCCCTGCCTGCTCATTTTAAATTTAGACCTACCAGCAGAACCGGATACCTGAATGACTCGTCATTATCTGCGCTTTCTCTCGTCCGCCTGTTTTTCTTCAGTCTGTCTGGCTTTTCTGCATTCATCTATTTCCAGTTCGTTCCCTTTATCCATATCATTCCTCCATACATGTCTGCTCATCTCTTCATTTCTACAGTAGCTCTTATCCCTGCTCTTAATGTATGATGTGTCTATTCATACTGCAGAATTTAAGGAGGCATTCCTCCTGTTTGACAAGACAGGAGAGGGGAGGATCAGCTACAGCCAATGTGGGGACGTCATGAGGGCCCTGGGACAGAACCCCATCAACGCTGAGGTGCTCAAGGTCCTGGGCAACCCCAAGGCTGAAGGTGAGAGAAAAACTAAACTTTCTGGGAGTTATGTCCCTTAATGTGAGAAAAATATTGGCACTTTGCTGCTTAAAACATTTTTGTCTTTAAATTGCTATGTAGTACTGTGTTAAGGCTCTGAAACGTACCTCATTCATTCAGTCTTTTGGTCTTTCTTGCAGAGATGAACACCAAGATGCTAGATTTTGAGCAGTTCCTGCCCATGTTCCAGACCATCGCTAAGAATAAAGATCAGGGCTCCATGGAGGATTTTGTGGAGGGACTGCGTGTCTTTGACAAGGAGGGCAACGGCACAGTAATGGGGGCAGAGCTTCGTCACGTCCTCACCACATTAGGCAAGTTGCATTTTTATCACCCTAGAAGAGATAACTGGATGGAAGGACTATTTGATTTCTTATACCCACGCTATTTACACAATTTACTCATTTTAGTTGCCCGTCTGTAAATTTAAATGTATTTTTAGTTTTATTGTTATTTTTACTCTGCTTTTATTTTGTGTATTAATTTTTCTATGTGTGAAATCTTCTGTTACATTAAAAAAACATTGTAATCCCACTCTTGCACTATAAATAAACATTTTAATGTTCCATTTTCAGGTGAGAAAATGACAGAGGAGGAAGTGGAGACGCTCTTGGCGGGACACGAAGATGCGAACGGCTGCATCAATTACGAAGGTGAGAGCGAAAGAAAATAAGCAAGAACAAGATATTTGCTGCAATTAGGCCGATAGTGTGTGACGATGCCGATGCCACAAACCTTCAACCTATTCACCGTGACCATTGTGTCAGGTCTCTGCAATGTTTATGCTATGTGTGTGCTGTGTTGACGTGAATGTTGTGTAATTGTCAAGAGAAGTCATTTGCAGAAAAAATGTCGTTAGAGGTTTCTTTTAAATCCTTGGTAGGCAGCCACTGGGAGCTTTTAACCCATAAGCTCATGTCTCCTTACAGTAATGCTTTATTTAATATCAAAATGAGGTTGGTGTCTGTTCATTTTGTGTTCTACTGTCCATGATGTGTCCTTTACGCTTCCTGTCTGATGAGGCCCGGTTTAAATGTTGACTTTTGACAGTGTGTTAACTGTTCTTCCTCCACAGCATTTGTCCGCCACATCCTGTCAGGCTGAGGGCCGGTACGGGCGTTTGGTATACCGTGAGACGGCACCTCCAGGCTTTCCTGCGTTTTAGCTGCCAAATAATCCACTCCCATTAGGCCACCCTAACACTAATCAGCTGTAGTCACGCTTTCCCATATTGGCAAACAGGAACAATGCTGTTGCAAAGTAGACTTAACCCGTAGGTGCCTGTGGGAAAGCCTGGCGGTCCCTCTCATCTTTAGTCCTGAGGCTTTGACCCCCGTATATAGCCTCCTGCTGTTCTGTCTCTCTCTCCTGCAGCCCTCTGCCTTGGCCCCTGGCTGCAGCATGCCCCTCTGCATGTGTTGGGGACTCCCCTCAGATTAGAGGGGGACATGGTGGACACACCGGGAAGTGACTGGTCTCATTCAGGGAAAGCCTGGTGGCCACTGTCGAGTCATTTGAGCTGATGTGTTTCAGAAAGAAGCTCTTTTCATCTAATTTGCATGTCATTGGTGCTGTTGAAATATGCTTTTCCATCTGTTGGTGTTAGAGGTGTAGGTCATTACATGTACATATGTCTTAAGTTGGGAGTATAGCCACCAGCTTTGGGAGAGTGGACCAGTCCCTTTTTTTCTACTAACCAGAGAATTGCTCTGAAGAGTTGCTCTTGTGCTGATTGTTTTCTCTTCTGTACTGATGGAAGCTGAATTTTTAGCTGGCCGCACTCTGACTGGACTGTAGCTCTCCTGACCTTTTTCCCCTTTTCTCTGCTTCTCAACTAGAGGAAAGCATACAGCGAGGATGGCTTCTCTAACCAGCTCTTTTTGGATCATAGACATGGCCAAATGCTTTGGCTGAATAGGAGATAGAGATGATTCTCTCACCTCTTTCTCTCAGTACCCTCTTCAACCCTTCTTTCCCCTGGGTGAGCAGAAAATGGTGGATCTGCCTCCAAATGCAGCATCTCCCACCCGGGCCAACGAAAGCCGGATGAGGAGGTGGCCACGATGCCACATGCTGTAGTTGGAGGGGTCTCTGCCAAGATCTAGACCTCCAGTCTAATATTTGTCTCTCTCTGTTTTTTCACAGAACTGGTCAGGATGGTCATGAATGGGTGAAGAAGATGAACATCCCACTTTTTTTTTTTTTACCCTGTCACATGTACCCCCTTTTTGCAGTTAGCTTCTCCAGCCCCTCCACCCCCAACATTTTCCATGGATTAGTTTTCCACATTTAATTTAAGAAGTGCCTTTACATTCCCTATGAAAGACCACAAATGAGCCTGGCTGTTGCTGTCAGGTTTGTTCACTTAGGTGACCAACTTTTATGCATTCAGGAGTCTTTGTGCTTGCATTGTTTGCAATAACATTTCAAGATGCAGCACTTAAGTTGACATAAATTGATAATGATATACTGTAACCATTGATACAAGTGTGTCAATGTTGTATGGGACATCACTATACATATATATACACCTAATAACTGTCAGCAATTTACTGTATTATTGGCTAAGACTTGCTTTGGCTGAGGAATATGTTCCTCTGATTCTGCAGTAAACTGGTATTTTCAAAGCCATACTAGCATGAGGTAGAGAGATACATTTCATATTGGTTCCCATGTTTTTAATTCACCCCAACTTTGTTGCTGCATTTAAATAAATGTTTTTCCTGAAAACCTATCATTTGACCAGCTTTGTTTGACTCGGTATTTCACACGATTTGTTGCTGCATTGTTGTTTGGTTTTGCACAATCCATTGATGTTTTCCCATCGACACAAGAGGGCAGTGTTGCTGCTGGAATCTGCCATGTGAAAAGGACCACTGGCTCCACTGCCAAATATACAAGACCGTCTTGATCTGCTCCTTATTCTTTTTTGAGCCAGATAAAGAATTTAATCATGAGAGGCACTGGTGCTCAAATCAGTTTAAACCATTATTGACTGAAACAATTTGGCCTTTTCCAGGTCAATTACAGTTCTTTAGGGACATCGCAAACTGAATTTGCAGTACCAAAACTTTTTGGATTTTATCTATATTGCTGCCATACTTTAAAGTTTGAGAGTGATGATTTGGTGACAAAGCACTAAAATATGAGCAGTAGAAGGTTGTTTGGTGGCTTCCTGACCTTTTTATCATATCCCTCACAAGCAGCCACAACTATTTCCCCTCATTAGGCTCCACAGCTAGTGGAGTGTGGAGCTTATGTGTGTGTGAGGTAAGGTTCAGGAGGGTGTCGTAGTCCACTGCTGAATAGGTTGTCCGCTAATTACTTGGTGTGAGTGCACGCAATCGTGCGTGTGTGTGTGTGTGGTCGATGGAAGTCAAGGCTATTGATTATTTTAATCTTCCTATTTGTGAGTCTGTGATCCTCGTGGCTCTGCATTCGACAGGGGAATCACTAATGGGCCTCAGCGCAGCCTGTCTCAGACCTCTCCCCGTCCAATTAACTTTCAACTGGAATCTGCCAGGAGAGAGGGCCGGGGGCTGGGCCGAGGCAAAGCGCGGCAGCATCCTTCTTTCACCACTCAGGAGCAACAGATTCACCAAATCCTTTAAGTCTAAAATGCCATCAGCTCTACTCTAATTAGACACTTTTTGCCAGTATTCTTAAGAATCACCGTCTTTAACATGGAGATGATCGTTCTCGCTCTCCGTGGTTTATGAGATGTTAAAGTGGCTGTATATGTAAAATTACAGTCGCTTAAATAAATCATGTTGAAAATGACAGCGTGGAAATATGCAGCAGCTGACTGTATCACATATGTGTGAAATGTGTGATTGTTTTATACAAATGAAATGAAACCCAGTTTGTTTCTCAGTCATTTCATACCATGTGTAATATTACAGATTCCCTCATAGACCTAAAGACTGAATATACCTTAAAAACATTTTCATTATGTAATCAATTTAAGATTATTGTGAAGTAATGAAATAGCAAAAACAATCTTGAAGTCCAATTACCTTTCTTCTTTAATTTGATTTATATTATGTGTACATATATAACCATATATACAGGTTATTGACACATAGACAAAGAGACAGAATAATAGGTTTAAAGCTGCATGAGTGGTAGTAATCCACAGGTTCCATCTTCAAAAATGTGAGCATTTGCTGCTTTTCTTTGTCATAAATGTTATTAAACGGAATGTCTTTTGGATTTTGGGCTATTGGTCAGACAAAAAGATATTTTTCACCTTGCACTCTGGAAAATTACAATGAAAATGTTTTCTTTTTTTATGACATTTTATAGACTAAATAACGATTCACTTAATTTAGTTTTTCTTAGGTATTTTGTATGTCCTGTAAATATTGTGTGTATAACCAAAGATCTAAATTCACTCAGAGAGGATGGTTAAATGTGCGGGTGTGAGAGAGGGAGGAGCACAAGAGAAATTCCATAAAATCACATATACACAATATTATGCATAAAATTCACTGATTCCCTGGATACTTTTATTGTTGGTGGTGGGCTTTCTAACAAATGATCTTGGTGCAAAACCCTGATAAACAACGTCAAGCCTTATTGAACACTGAACCAATTTGGTTTGTTTGGACAATTGATCACTATATTGTTACATTTTAAATGTATACATTGGCTGGATTTTGTGGATCCAGGGTGTATTATAAGCTGAGATCAATATAGCGGTATTAATGTTTGTGTCTTAGACAGTGTCTTAAGACATATTGGAAATCCATGTCATAGCAGGCAGTGGCTGTGGTCAGCCCCTGTTGCTTCGATCTCAGCTGTAAGTCCGAGCAGTCGAGTCATACATCAAATTCTCCACAGTCAGTCTGAGTGGTCACTGCAGACTAAAACTGAACAAGGGTCCGTGTGTGTTTGTCACCGCTGAACGTACATGCCTTTATTCAGCCCTGACCTTCGCCATCCCAAAACACCATGCAGGAACACAGATGAGGTAGGTATAGACATTTTAATAGCAATTGTCTACTCAACCTATTCGACACACCAGATAGCCCATCCCAGGATTACTGTGTTTATACATGTGATGATACTTTAACAGGGTCTCTCAAAAATAAAGTACTAAGTAGGTATGGCAGTGTAATTACAGTGACGTGTCTGTAATGCATTGTACAACATTTAATGTAAATAAACACTGCAGCTGTTACTTGTCACTGCCTCATTATCTTACAGTATCTATATATCCACTCATACTGACGCCGCCGCCCCCTCCCTCCCCCAGGCACACACACACAAGCACACACACACACAATATTGTCAATAGTGCACTTGTCAATTAAAACTTCACACACAAGTGCCAGCCATAAAATGTGTCGCCTTGTGATATTAATATGTTTTGTTGTATCTTGCTGTGTGATGTCCTGTGTCATGACAGAAACAGGAACAAAAGGTCAAACATTGGTGTTTATTCAGATGGCCCTGTTTTAATCAGAGCTGCCCCCAATGCAGTGGGGGGGTCACAACGGGGATTTAGTTCATTTCATCTGCCGAAATTCACTCGAGGGGAAAATATTTTACAATGATGAGTTGCAAAATATGGATAGGCCATTCAGAGGTCACTGAGATGGAGAGCAGAAACGTGTAAGGTAAATACTGTATAAGTTAAGACTGGAATACGGTGGGCGTGCATTCGCCTCAGCTTAGTCATCTTGATTAATGGCATCCTCAACACCATTATTGCATTAAAAAAACAGTTAGACTGAACTGATGGTGTTTGTTATATTCTAGTTCTCACAATGTCATTTAATATGGAACACATTTATTTAAGTATTTTAGCTATTTCAGAGCCACAACGTGCAATTGTTATGTGCACCTAGACTGTACATATTCTGAACTTCATATTTGCACACAAAGGGCGCCAGTAAATGCAGTTGTTCATGATGACTGGTTCAAAATCACATGACTCAATTATTTATCTCTGATTTTCACTCAATCCACCCTTTCTTTAGTCTCTTATAATCTTTAAATGTGTGAGTATATGTGTGCGTGTGTGTGTGTGTGTGTGTATGTGTGTGCTTGCATTTGCATATGCATATTTTTGTGCGTGCATGCATTCATTGTGTGTGTGCATGTCCTGCCTGTGTGCATCAATTTGCATACGTACATGACTGTGTATGTGAGAGTATGCCTGTGTGTGTGTTGGTGTCCACTCTCCGTGAGTACAGATTAGATTCAGTCCGGGTAGATGAGGAAGCCAGAGAAGGTGCTGTACTTGTTTGTGTTTCCTCCGTGGACCTTCCCTCCGTCCAGCTGCACACACACCTCATCTCCGACGTCCAAATGCAGAATCACACTGTTGGAGGCGTAGTCGTAATTCTGATCGGCGTCCTGAGCGATGGCGCTGGCTTTTACCTGTCACCCACAGAGGACACACGCATTGGCAATTAGAACGTGGACAAAACTGAGCAAACACTTGCAAATGTCACCGCCACTTACTCTCTTTACATCCACATTCCAAATCTCTTCCTTTATCACATTTTGTTGTTTTCAGGCTGGGTCGAGATCATATTGTCCCCGACCATCAGATGAAGCTCTGATGTGTATGACATCACCTCCACATTCGTGCTGGATAAACAGATAGATGGGACTGTGACCTGTGACCCCAGAGGTGGATTGAGAACATAGCCACTCTGCCTCTTATTGATCAGCTGCGACTGGGGCTTTGGGGCAACGGGCCGAGGATGGAGATCAGATTGGGTTGTGGAGATAAGCTGGCTCACTGGGGACAACAGGTTGCCAATGGGGAAAAGTAGTTCAGCCGAGAAACAGCATCGCTATCCACACAAGCTATTGACCTGTTGCTTATGATCCCAGGCCAGCTCAATATGCATGATATTGAGTGGCGATGCCGAAGCCAGACAGTTTCGCATTTGCATGCTGTGTGTGAGTTTGGTCTTATTGACCGAGCAGCAGTGGATCTTTACTTGTTTGTTAACACATTTAATTGGGTTTACTCATTCTAGACATTTAAATACACATGCCTAGATTGAGTTACAGTTTCAGTGGAAAGAGGAATTGTCTTACAACATACGCCAAACACATATAATCTAAAATATACATGTTTTATAACCTTTCAAATTCTAGGCAAAATACTATGCAAAAAGTGAAAAGTGTTTTTTTCAATCAAATTCAAATAGATAAATAGATAGATATCTCTCCTAAATAGGGCGTATCAATAATCCTGGAGTAGCAGCTCCAATCATCAGACATATGTCAGCCATCAGTGGCCTTGCGTCTGGCTCAGTGTCCATCTACTGTGGGAGCACTCAATCTGTGTCAGCAGCCAGACAAGCCACGCACATCTCCATGACAGCCACAGAATATGATCTGCAACTCAACTACCATCATGTCATTCCCATCACCACGGCCTCTTTTCCCCCAGTGGGCACACATCAATTTGAAAACAGTCAATCGCGGAGCAACAGAACCCGAATTACTGTAACAAAAAAAAAGCTCTTTTCCCCCAAGCGCCAATCCATTTTGTCCTCGTCTGAGCACATTGTCCGCCATCTGTCAACCCTGGAAGTTGTGTTCAATTTCTCGACACTAGCTGTAAGTCTCCTTAAATGAGATGCAGGTCATGTATGCTGCATCCAACATGCAATACAGCATGTTGGCGACAAGTGGGTAAGCATGGCCCTGTCCACTCTGTATGATTAAAGGAGCAGAGAAGTAGATCTCATGAGGCTTCAAAGCTCAGCAGTCACACAGTAATAAAACGACCACAGCCATTGTAACTCTACAACAACAGTCTTGTTTCATTAGATTTCGAATTCTGTAGTCCACGGGAGTGGACTAACCCTAATCCTAAAACAAATTATTTGATTTGTATTTTTTTTTAAATGGGTGAGAGGTTAGGGGGAAATGGTGAGAAGAATGAGGGAAGTCAGGTACCATGATACTTTCTCACACGGCCTGTCCAGACTAACCTGACAGACACTGTCTGCAATAGGGAGAAGTAAAGCACATCCATGCACAGACAACCAGAAATGTTATATTATTAGGAAAATATAAATAATTTGTATTGTATCATTTCATCGTGATATTATTATTTATTCATTAAGATTTTTTATGTGTTTTCTGACTTCTTTGCCCAGGAGCACAATTGTAAGATGAATTTCACCCTCAGGCTTTAATAAAGGGTTAAATAACCTGAATAACCATATTACTGTGTTTCATGTTAACATAAGTTACTGAATATGAAAAAAACTATGAGACTCATATATAGTGTGTGTATGTGTGTGTAGATATGCTTGCTGTTACCATGTTTGCAAGAAATTACATTTCTGTGTGACTAATTTCCTAAAAATCATATACACTTTAAAATGAGCAAATGAAATCAAGTTATTTGGTGCCAGTGACAATCTTACCTCAAGCACCAAAATGGTTACAAATGATCCTGCCTGTATACTTTATTTTAAATATATGACATCAACCTGTTTGCTAGTGGTTAAATTATTTGATGCCTAAATTAAAATATAGTGTGGATGGAGACATAAAAATGGCATCTGGCATCCCGTATATTGTGATGATTATTAATACATATGTAGTAACATTTTTAGCATATACAAAACATTTTTTATTGATTTCTCATACAACCTTTTTTTTTTTTTTTACAGATATGAGCTTTCCTGTGTCTTCCGGATGCCCAATTAGTGTAATTAAACAATTAATATAATCTACCCTTTCTTAGGCCCTCATAAGACCATCTCTCAAATAACGACACCAATCTATTGTCATCTGTAAAGGTTATATTGTTGTTCTGCTTGACATGTGTAGTGACAGCCAATATCACATTTGCATCTTTGGCTGCAGCTGACAGTGATGGTGTTGTTGTGACTTCCTATCGACACCAGGCATATGTCATCCTGCTCATTATTTTGGCCAAACAGTGAAACAGAGGGAGATGTAGGGAGATTTTTTCTCCCCCTCAGGGTTTCTGAGATTCTCATGACTTAATGCATGGAAGTGCTGTTGAATTCTCTGCAATGGAATAATGCTCATCACTCAGCATAGAGATCATTTTGCCAATGTAAGATATATGGATTGGTGCTTCAGCTGATGTTCCTGTGCGTGAAGAAATAATGCAAGTCATCCATTAATGCAGATACCAGACAGAGAGGCATGAGGGAGCTGTGGTGGGATTAGGACAGGAAGCCGACAGAGGAGATGGATACGGCTGGAGGACACAGACTGATCCGTGTGAACCAGGCAGCACACTGTGCTGATCCTGGAGCTGGAGGGGTTGTGAGCCGTGAGGCTGGCCCCCCAGGGTTTGCCTGTGGCTGTCTCTGTCTCCGCCTAGCTCTTTCATTATAGGGCCTCCAGTAAACATGCCTGGGAGCATAGGGGGCCACAAGCGAGAAGGAAGGAGGAAGGAGGGGTATCGGTGGTGGGGAGCAGCTGCGGTGTCATTTTCTATACAAGTGGAACCGTAGCACAGAAGACAGACAAAGATAGACAAAAAGACGGGAGAGGGAGAATAAAAAACAAAAACAAGGACCAGAGGGTGGAGAACGGGGGAGGGAGGGGGTTTAGAGTAACAGGCTGATCAAGCGAGGCTATTTTGTGAGACCAGGGAGATGTGGGGGTATATGAAGTCTTGTTTTTATCTGTGGTGCTCTGCTCCACTGGTAATAAAACTGACAGGATTCATTCACTGTGATATACTGACCTCTTAGAGCGGAGACAATAGAAAAGTAGCTGTTAAACTTACCTAGGGGACTCCAGCACATGGCAGGAGGGTTGGGGACCGATGGAGGGGAGGGCGACGTTGTGGAAATAGAATATTTATTGAATAGGTTTTCCCTCTCCTCTGGGAGCCCAGGGATTACATGGCGACAAGCGACTGTAGCACTGAACCGTGCCTCACGTTGCTATTACCTGCCATTCAGTATTACAGTCTGTAGACTGCTGTACTATTACGGTCACACCTGTGCATTGAGTGAAGGGAATTTATTTATTTAAATGACTGCATTTCACTGGAAGCACAGTATAATATTTTTATTTAGATCTCTTACACGAGAGAAAGGCAACATTTACTTCTTGAGGAAATTCCGGTCTATGTGATGCTAGATGTGCATCTCTCTTAAAAGGTCATGGATACTGTATCCAACATACAATACAGCATGTAAGTGACCAGTGCTTAAGCATGGCCCTCTCCACTCACCACCACACTGATTAAAGGAGCCGAGAACTAGATCTCTGGAGGCTTCAAAGCTCAACAACCACGCAGTAAAAACTGACCCCAGCCATTGTAACTCCACTACAGCAGTCTTGTTTCATTGGATTTCAGATTCTGTAGTCCATGGGGGTGTTTTAAAGCATAAGCAGTGCAGAGCTACCCAGTCTTTTGTGTTTCAGTGTAGGGCTAAGTGTACATTGAAATCTGCTTTATGTAGGAAAGGTTAAACAAAAATGGAATTTAAAGAAGCAATGCAGGCAAAAGGTTGAGAAGAATGGTGAAAGTCAAATACAGAAATACTTCTTCGGTCTGTCTGGGTTAGTCTGACAAATACAGTTGGGGATGTGGAGAAGTGAATGCCTGCACTGACGGAAAATGGCCGCATCTGAGGGACATTATAATATTTTTATTTAGATCTCTTATAGGCTGAGAGCCAACACTTGCCCTGTGTCCATGAACAAATTCTCGAACAAATTCTGCTATGTAGCTAACTCTTTCTAATCCACCGCTCTGAGGCTAATTATATTTCACCTGTAGCATATCTATGTGTCTGTACTGGGGAAGTTAATACAGGTACCGGTCATTACAGGGAGTGATGACATTTTAACACTATGGTGTGAAATAACGTGACCTTTAACTGAGCTATTAAAAGAGTCTATGACAGGTGAAAAAACAAGAGAGAGATTAAACGGGAGCAGAGCCAGTACCTATTTGTCTACATTGCATATTGTATTAGGAATATTTAATATACTTATATGGCAGCGCATGGGAATATAAATGAGTAGGTGAACAGACCATTAATGAGGGGAAAGAGAGAAGTTCTGTTGAGAGGGTACGCATGACGTATTACTACCCTTCACAGAATAAAGCATGCCAACATTAGCATAGACTATCTTAATAACATTACCTACCAAGCTACCAAGCCGGAATATTAAGCAGCATACAACTAATATATTCTTGACAGTGAATTACGAATAGAGTGATTAAACATGTTTACATTGGCGGTGGCACCAATGAGACGTGCATTCATAACTATTTATTTTAAACAAGGATATTTCAATATCCAATCATTAAGAATCATAAGGATATAATATGGATCCATCAACTTTCCCAAATATGGCGCCATCTGTTTCCTAGCTGTGCAAATAACATTATCGGTTGTTGATCAGCTGGTTAAGAATAGGGTGTAATAGTGATGTGCAAACATTCACGTTGGAATGTTGGAATTGTGCTGTAAGTCAATTAATGTCACATTACAAACATGGAAGCAGCTGGAGTGTGACACGTTTAATCACAAATCCCCTGACTCTCAAGCCCTGTCATGCTGCAATGATTTGTGAAAGTTAGATTGAGGTGTTAGCAGGTAGGCTTTACAGAGTGGGGATTTAGTGAAGGTAATAGGTATTGGATCTATAGGAATCCCATGGAAGCCCTGCCAAAGTCAGCACATCCTCCTGAGATCCTGGCATCGCATTATACCACTCTCATGTTGCATGACGCAAGTCACAGACTAGTGGCTAAGGCAGCGTGCCTATTTAAATATCATTAGCAACGATACAGGCATTATACATCACACATCCAGAGAAAATCTATTGGTATCCAGAATAAATTAATTTACTGCTTTCAGGACCTCTGTCTGAAATTGGTGCATGGACACAGTTTGTAAGCAGATTTCTCTCTTTCTCTGGCCGGCCTTGATCACCTGTCAAGCCGAGACGTGTTGAGTGGGCGTCCATTGGTCATCGCGCCTGAACTCATCCTGGCCTTCACCACCAGCCTCCCTGATGCCTCGTCTACCAGCCCACTGTCTCCACACCTCCATTAAGTCATCTATCTTCCTCTGCTCCACCCCTGATCTCCCCATCAACTCACTTGTCTTGTTTTGCTCCCCCTTTCACTGTCTCCAAGTGGACGTCTCAGCACGTCCCTGTCATGCCGAGTCTCTCGTGTTTCATTCATTCTCGCTGAATCCGTCCGAGTCCTGAATCTTTTTGGACTGGCTGCCTAACAGACACCAGGTTACAAATGACCTCATCTGTTGAGGTGTAAAAGTTACAACACAATCTGGGAGGGAAGGTGACAAATTTGTGGCTGTGGCAATCTTTTTTTTTTTTTTTTTTTGTCTTTTTTTGGGGGATTTTTAAAAAAACCCAGTGGATAGACAAAATATCCAATAAAGCTTCAGCACCTGCGGCAATGGTAAAACACACACTTTTCTGATTCTACAGCCAGGAATGCAACCTGTCAGACATAGTGCCCATTTAGTAAACCCTGGCCACTGACTACCCGCATGCCTCGGGGCTTCAATAACTCCAAACATGATCAGGCATTCTGCGGCACTTCATTTACACTCTGAATCTACCAGCACCTCTGTTTGGGCAGATCCCTGTTATGTGAGTGCTCAATTTAACAGAACTTTTTAAGGAGGCCGTCTGTCAGGTCAGTCTGGGTGAGGTTAAATGATTGAGTTGAGCCAAAAGATAATTAATGGAGAATCAATGAACAAGCTGGGGAGGGGTTAGGAGAGGAAAGTATAGCGGGTGTTCAGGGAACTAATCTAAGATGTATAAATTATTTAGCAGGCTAAGATGACTTGAATGACAATATAGGACATTAGGCAGGCAGCTTTAAACACATATTCACCTTTGGGGTCTAAGGCATACACAATGGATGGTTAATGATGAATGATTTTAAACACATAGTTTTACATCTGACCAAATCAAGCCTTTTCTAAATCAAGCCTATTTGCAGCTGTGGTGATGAACCATACATGTATATATATAGCATATACAGGCCTACGTCAGCCTGTGTGTGCACTGGTTTAAGCAGTCCTTGGTACACTACATGTCTGGAGAGCGAGGTCTGAGAAAATAGTATTTGCATTTAAAGTCCTTGATGAATGAATGAATGTAAAAAGCAACTTGAAGAATGTTTCCTGAATTTGGAGTCCTCTGATGAAATCCCTGGGATTTATCCCACCTCTCCCCTCCTCTCCCCCCTCACCAGCCCCTCTGTCTTTAATTAGTGTCTGGGGAATGAGGGAGTGGATGAGTGGACTGTCAATTTTACATTCATTATTTATTTAGCTGAGGTGTAAACTGACTGGTCCACGTTCTGACAGACATTTCTCCTGTGCTCTTTTGCACTTCTGTTTAGGCGATAATCAAGCTCTGTGTATGATACTTACTAATTAGACTGTTCCTTTTGGCGGCAGCGGCAGCATTCTGCCACTTGTCATTTAGCCACAGTACATGTGGGAATGCAAATATCTGTAGCTGTGATTTTAGACTGTATAGCATGGATTCTCCTTAATGAGGAGAAAGACTGCTATTTCATTCTTTGGCTGTCATGTTGCCACCTGCTAAGTGGAATGTGCTCTGAATCTGAAGAGCTCAATGTTACAGAGGTGAATGTGAGTCAATGGTAACACGGGATGGTCAACAGTGGTAAAAAAATCAGTTGCACGTTCGTGGGTGTGCATACGAACAAACACATACATGCAGAACCTCTGTTGTACATGCATTTTCATGCATACACATACTCACACATACTCACACACGCACGCACACGCACGCACACGCACGCACACACACACACATTTACTAACCATGCCGTTCTTCTTCAGGTCGGCCCACATGCTGGTTCCATCAC
>JAOXYL010000050.1:10742035-10772328 GCA_028564955.1 Terapon puta | reverse complement strand
TGGCAGGTGTTTAAACCTTGGATGCTGTTGATGTGTTTCCAGGTGTTATCATATTTCAACTTCAGATGTGTGAGAGACACAGGGGACGGTGTCTTATAAGTCAGGCACTCTAAGATACAACCAAGAGATGACCAAAGTGTTAGCGTGTGTCGTAGTGAGCAAAGGATCTATGTTTGCTCTTGCACAGTGTACATATCTCGCCCAGGAGCAGATATTTGCTGTCCGACTAACACTGGCGTTATGGTATTGAGGAGGCTATCTCTTAGAGACTGGATATGTGGATTGCTTTCTGTGAGAGGCCTGACATCCAGCTCAAATGTCAATATACAGCAGCCATAGCCAGCCATCACTCGCTGTCCACCGTGCAGTCAATAAACTCCACCCATCTCCAGGTCAGAGCTATCAGTCTTGTTGGCACACAACTGACTGACCCTCTCCCCGGAGAAATTGTGTCATCAAGTATCTGGTCCTGAAACCGACTCCGTTTCTTTAATATCTCTGCTTTGGCCCACTCATCAGCCTCCTCCTGAATCCTTCTTGCTTTTAACTGCGCCATTCCTCGGAGGTGAGCAATGTAAGAGGAGCTGGTCAACTTCACCCCCCTGTTGCTGTTAGAAGTAGGTCGGCTCAGACGGCGTCACCCCACTGACGCAGGTGGATACAGGAGAGTCCACAAAAGTTGTCTCATGTCACCACATTCATTTCGTTTGTAGCACTGATACAGCATAGAGTCAGAGCTCTCCTCCTTGCCCCACTGTGTTTAATCGGAATAACATTTATTCTGTTTTAGTATGTATTATTGTTAATATATGCAAGCTTGGCCTTGGTTTTAATTGATTGGGGGCTTTGGGACTGCTGCTGGATGGTTTGGCCAAACGTTATTGAGCTGACTTGTTTAAAAGGATGAAAGCCAAATAAACAGCATGTCATATATCATTTATAGCAGTGCTGTACCTCAAATGAACTCTTCAATTTGGATGATACCTGAAGTAGGGGATGCTCTTCTCCTACAGCATTTCTGTTTATGTCAGCAAAAAGAAGTAGTCTATCTAATGATGATCATTTTAAGCTGCTTTTGTTAGCAAATATGTGCACTGAAGGGAATTTGCATCAAAACAGGGTTATCCTGACGCTGTTGAAGTGCAAGTCTTTCATGTGCGCCTTCCCTTTGTTTGTTGTCAGAGGCAGTAACCACTGAGGAGAACCATGCTCGCCTCTGTGTGCGCACATCCTTTGTTATCAAAGCTGATTAGAAAAATACAGACAGAGGCCAGATTTGCAAACAGGTGCTTTTATTCAACTGCCCTTAGATTAACCTGTTCAGATACTCTGCAAACAGTCTGCTTTGTGTTCGATGGTCTGACAAAGCTTTTACAATAAATTATGACTCAGCTTGTTATTAACCCACAATCATTAATCACAGTGTGACTCATGGGCCACGCATCTGTTGAAACCTTCTGTGGTTGTGTTTAATCTGTACCAAAATTAACTCAAATGTGATGGACGCTAACGAGTTCATTAATATCTGGAATATATATTGCGGTTCCGCAGAGCAGGTGCTTAAATGCCAGTGTTGTCATTCACACCAATCATACCATGTTTTACTGTGGAAAAGGGCCTGAAAATTATAAGCTTGACAAAATATCTTGTCCTGCCGTGTGTTTGTCCTCCTGCAGGAGAGTTTGGAGTACATCTTCCTGATCATATTCACGTTAGAGTGCTTTCTGAAGATAGTGGCATACGGGCTCGTGTTCCATGAAGGCGCCTATTTACGGAACTGTTGGAACATTTTGGACTTTGTCATCGTCTTCATGGGGTAAGATGAGCTTGGAGCTGCAATATCTCAACCAGCAAAGGACACAGCTTCCCTTTGGCTGCATCTGAGAAACTGTCAGTGACACAACAGTTTTAATAGTTGAAATGTTCTTATGATAGTAATATCAAAGCTGGAGTGTTGTTGTGCTGAGTGGCACTTTATAATGACAATGTCAAATTTGGTTGTGGTGCGCATTTATGGTTGTATAATCTTTTTTTTTTGCAGTCTCTTCACCTTTGCTTTGGATACCATCAATAAGATAGCAGGTGTTCCAATGGAGAAAGGAGGAGGGTTTGACATGAAGGCTCTAAGAGCCTTCAGAGTGCTACGACCCTTACGACTCGTCTCCGGAGTCCCCAGTAAGAACCTCTTCTGCAGTCCAGAAGTACTACAGAAAATGTTCCACTGCATATATTTATCTGTAATTTATTTGGACATAAAGTCTGTGTGAAGAAAGTTCTCTGGGAGCAGTGCTGAGATTTGGAGCTCTTGTAATGTTTTGCTTCTACTGTTGACACGTTCAGGCCTGCAGGTGGTGATGAACTCCATCCTCAAGGCCATGCTGCCACTCCTGCACATCGCTCTCTTGGTCTTTTTACTGGTCACCATCTATGCCATCATGGGGCTGGAGCTATTCAAGTGCAAAATGCACAAAACCTGCTATTACACAAACACAAGTAAGCACAGTATATACAGCACAATTTAGAGCCAAACCTGATATGTTTTAAGTTATAATTCACCAAAGCTAGATCCAATGTTATATGTATCTCTTCTGTTTGGCCTACAGATATCTATGCCACAGCAGAAGGTGAGCTGCCCGCACCCTGCGCTCAGGCTGGTAACGGACGCCGCTGTTCCATAAACGGTTCTGAATGTCGGCCAGGTTGGGAAGGTCCCAACGAGGGCATCACCCACTTTGATAACATTGGCTTTGCCATGCTTACGGTCTACCAGTGTATCACCATGGAGGGATGGACCAAAGTGCTCTACTGGGTTAGTGACTTTTAGGGAATTTTTGGTCCAAAACCTTTACTTTGTTTACATTTTAGTATTTATTGTGTAAAATACACCATCTAACTATCGGGATACAGTGCCTGACCCAGAGTTGTTATGCAGGTTAACGATGCCATAGGAAATGAATGGCCCTGGCTCTACTTTGTTCCCCTGATTCTGATTGGCTCCTTCTTTGTGCTCAATCTGGTTCTGGGCGTGCTCAGTGGGTAAGAAACACTTTTATCATCCATCCTCTCTCCTGTCTGCATCTCCCTTCTTCACATAAATAAACAAAAAGACATGACATCACATGTGCCGTTTTACTCTTTCTTTCTGCCCAGAGAGTTTACCAAAGAGCGAGAGAAGGCCAGGTCACGTGGAGAGTTTCAGAAGCTGAGAGAGCGTCAGCAGCTGGATGAAGACTTGCATGGTTACATGGAGTGGATCACTCATGCAGAAGTGCTGGATGCTGACCGAGAGGGCAAAGGTCAGCTCTATAAACCACGTCAGCAAACATCCTCTCACATGGAGACACTGTAAGGTCACAACACTTTCTCTCTTGTCAGGACTCCTGCCTTTAACCAGCGGAGATTCTGACACAGACAGCCTGTATGACCTGGAGGGAAAGAGCCGAATCGTCTACTATTAGTGAGTCTGCAGTACATCTGTGAAATGCTTACGTGCAGCATTCACCGCAACATAGAGTAAGCCATGGTTATGTTTGTGCTTAGCCGCCTGGCCCGTCGCTGGAACCGTTTCTTCAGGATGAAGTGCTTGGTGTACGTAAAGACCAAGGGCTTTTACTGGCTAGTGATGTTCCTTGTCTTCCTCAATACCCTGACCATAGCAACAGAGTACCACCATCAGCCCATGTGGCTCACTTCCCTACAAGGTTAGTGATTAATATGTATATTATAGTGATTATTGTTTTACATAAATTTCGTTCCTCTCAGCTTCATCCATTCGTCCCTCTCCTCTCTTTTCTCAACAGATGTGGCCAGTCGCGTACTGCTGGTGCTGTTCATCGTGGAGATGTTCGTGAAGATGTATGCCCTGGGACCCAGAGCATATTTCATGTCTCTGTTTAACCGCTTTGACTTCTTCGTGGTGCTGTGTGGCATCCTGGAGATGATCATGTTTTCTGCTGGAGCCGTGGCCCCCCTGGGTTTCTCTGTACTCAGGTGTATCCGCCTCCTCAGGATCCTTAAAGTCACAAAGTAAGTCATGGCCCTCTCAAGGAATTGCGTTGCCTGATAAATGCGTTCTTGTATGTAATTTAGCATGTCTTTTTTATTTTTTTATTTTCTTTGCAGGTACTGGACCTCTCTGAGCAACCTTGTGGCCTCTCTACTCAACTCTGTACGCTCCATCGCCTCCCTGCTGCTTCTTCTCTTCCTCTTCATCGTCATTTTCTCACTCCTGGGCATGCAGGTGTTTGGGGGAAAGTTCAACTTTGCGGACCACAGACCCAGACGCAGTAACTTTGACAACTTCCCTCAGGCCCTCATCAGTGTGTTTCAGGTGAGGCTATCCATGCATTTATTACATGCTCTACATAAATCCGTTTAGATTCTGTTTAACCCTCTCACCCAGTCTTGATGAACTGTGGTATAAGTGAAGTTCCCTTTGAATCATTACCTGCTCTGTAACACTTGACTATCTCAGATCCTAACAGGAGAGGACTGGACTACCATCATGAACAATGGCATTATGGCCTACGGAGGACCTGAGTTTCCCGGCATCCTGGTTGCCATCTATTTTATCATCCTCTTTGTCTGTGGAAACTGTATCCTTCACTTCAGGCTTTAACAAGACTGACAGTTTACAGCCACACGAGTGGCTCTGTAAAGTTGTACTTGGGCACAACTGCTAACAAGCTGACGTGCTTGTGAGGAGAATGCCAAGGTGCTCATGTTTAGCAGCCATAAGATTTATCAAATTCACCATCCAAATATAGCTTGGCATAGCCTTTTTAATTTGCACTTTATGGCAGAGGCCGATGAGAATGTCATCACTTTTGCAGGTATTTGTTCATAAACCTGCACTAGATTAAAGGTCAATGGATTACCAAATTTAGATACATCATCTGGGATCTATAAATGTTTGTACAAAATGTCACTGCAATCCATCCAGTAGCTGTTGATATATTTCAGTCTGGGCCAAAATGTTGGACCAACTAATCAACCGACCAACATTGCCATCCTTAAAGACATGCTGCCAGAGTGGCTAAAATCATACACACTGAAATAATGTTTTTAAAAAATCTATTTTTTTTTCTCCTGAGCTCAAATATCAGACATCCTCCTCAATGTCTTCTTGGCCATCGCCGTTGACAACCTGGCAGAGGCTGAGAGTCTGACTTCGGCCCAGAAAGAAAAGGCAGAAGAGAAAATGAGGAGAAAGCTGCTAAGGTGAATGAGACAATACTAAAAAATAACACCAGTGGGTTGATTTCTTCTGTTTTCTCATTGCCGAACTCTACTCCATTCCCGTTCTCTCACTTCAGGTCCAAAATGCCTGACAAGACTGACGAGGAGAGGGAAAGGATAGCCAAGAAACTAGCAGAGCAGAGAGCCAAGATGGAGGGCATGCCAACTACAGCCAAGGTTAGTGTTGTTTCTAATATCATATCACATATACTCTTTCAGCAAAGGTATTTTTCAGGTCCCTACGTAGCTATAATAACATAACATTCATATATTGTTTTGGGTTTTTTCAGCTCAAAATTGATGAGTTTGAGTCTAACGTCAATGAAGTGAAAGATCCATTCCCACCAGATGACTTCCCAGGTAACTTCTACTTTTCTTGCATGTCTCACTCTTAAATCTTCAACGTTACTCAGCGATGTAGTTGTAGCAGAAGGAGGTCACTGATTGCAGGTATTCATATTCATTACACTGGCTGTTTACCAGCGCTACTGCCGTGGCTATGTTACAGTATAAGTATAGTAACCCCTATTTATTATTAGACTCAGCCAATTCCATGAGCCCAGTTAATGGCAGGGTCTAAAGTTAGGCTGTTTTCACACTACTCTGGTGACTACCATATAAAGTCTACAGCATGATTCAGTATGGAAATATTTCTTCTTTTTTCCAAAAATATGAGTGATATTATTCAATTTGCAGGATATTGCTGCTATTTCTCTCCTGTGATGCTGTAACATGATGCTGTAAAGTGACTTCTACAAAGTAAATGTGCACTATATAAATTCAAATCTCTTTTTCCCCCATGCTAGGTGACGATGAAGAGGAAGAGCCAGAAATCCCCATCAGCCCACGGCCCAGACCAATGGCCGACCTGCAGCTGAAGGAAGAAGCTGTTCCACTGCCTGAAGCCAGCTCCTTTTTCATTTTTGGCCCCCAGAACAAGTATGAACCAGATGTGCAAACATCGTAACAGATCTCAGAGTAGCTATAGTTTTATGTTTTTTAATATTGCATCACAAATTCACTTGGTGACTTCATCTATTTGTATGTTCATTGGTATTCAGGTTCCGCAAGCTGTGTTACAAGATCATCAACGCCTCGTCCTTCACCAACTTAATCCTTGCGTTCATCCTGCTCTCCTCCATCTCCCTGGCAGCGGAGGACCCCATCGATCCCAAGTCCTACAGAAACCAGGTGACACTCAGGTCTATTGCCACAGACTGGATATTACCTGTTGAAATACAGACAAATTTGATAAGAACCCTTTGTGCTTTTCCTCCAGATCTTGGCTTATGCTGACATTGTCTTCACAACTGTGTTCACCATTGAGATTGTGCTGAAGGTACTGTTTTGTATATTCCATTCATATACCTTATTTGTTTTTGACTGTAATGATTCTCAAAAGTGTTACAGCTGAATTTGCTGTTGATTGAGTGATTTATTATTATTATTATTATCAACTAACTTTCTCAGTTCTATTTGACATTCAATGCAATACATCTCTTCCTCTGTCTAAAAAATGCCTGGTTCAGTACTGTGAATATGACTTTGATATGTCTGACTGATAGATGACAGTATATGGAGCATTCATGCATGAGGGCTCCTTCTGCCGTAACTCCTTCAACATCCTGGATCTGATTGTGGTCACAGTCTCTCTACTTTCTATGGGAATGGAGTGAGTAAACTTTTTTTTGTCATATTAGATATAGAAAATACCTATTGTCATTTTATTTCAAAATACCTATTATCATTAGTATTTATTTATCATTATCATTATTTATCATTTACTATTAGCATTTAAATAACACATTTTAGTATACCCAAATGTGCATTTCAGGAGTGGTTTTGACAGATTTTTGTGTGGTTTGCAGATCCAGTGCTATCTCTGTGGTGAAGATTCTCAGGGTGCTGAGGGTGCTGAGGCCTCTCAGGGCCATCAACAGAGCCAAGGGGTTAAAGGTGCAATACCTACATAAATACAGTACTGCCCTCCAGTCAGATCCATTACAATACAATGTTGTAAAAATACCCCTTTGCAACTGCAACTGCATTTAAAAGTCCTGGCTCTGCAGAAAAATGGGCCCAAATGACTCATATAATTGAATTTTGTATGAGATTATCAATATTGATGCATTAATGTATGTGTAGTGTTTTACTGCTGTAGATAACAAGTTTATCTGCCTGGAAAGTTTTGTTCAGTAATTACAAATGGGGAAAAGGAAGATAAAAAATGTTTCTGACTTTTCTCTAAACTTGGCTTTTTGTGAAATATTTGATACTTAGCGGACAGACATCTGGAGTGTGATAAGGAGACATTATTTTGTATTATAGTAACCAATTTAGGTTGACAGCAAGTAGTATTTTTAGAAATGTGCACTATTTTCATAAGCCTACCATTTTTTTTATTTTGATAACTGCATGGTTGTAGGGGGTACAAGTATAAAGTTTCATAAAACATAAATACTATAAAGTATAAAGTTTTAAAGCCGTTGTTTTCTGTCTTTAATGACAGCATGTGGTCCAATGCGTGTTTGTGGCCATCAAAACCATTGGCAACATCGTCCTGGTCACCATGCTGCTTAATTTCATGTTTGCCTGCATTGGAGTGCAGCTCTTCAAGGTAAGATTGTGAAAGGTGTCGCTGACACCACACATATGGTTTCTCTAAAGGTTATATTTCCAGATGAAGCCTATCTGCTTATGTATTAAGTGGCTCACTAATCCTTTCCCTCCTAGGGTAAATTCTACAGCTGCACAGACTCATCCAAAATGACTGAGGAGGAATGCCAGTAAGGTCTTTCACACATCATAGATTTTCATCTATCAAAAGTGTAATGCTATTTTTGAGTGGCCACTCTCTGTGCATGCTCTCAGGGGATACTTCTTGAAGCACATGGAGAATTCCCTGCAGGACACAGTGTTGGCTAAGAGGGAATGGCTCAACTGTGACTTCAACTTTGACAATGTGCTCTACGGCATGCTGGCTCTCTTCACTGTTTCCACATTTGAGGGCTGGCCAAAGTAAGCTCTGCATCAATTTTTCATGTGTTTTTTGATCCTGTCCGTTTGATTGAGTTAGAAGGCAGAACATCTTATTACGTGGATATTGAGTTGGCAATAATTCCATTTCCCGGAGCCAGAGATGGTAACAGAAGCAATATATCCTTTTTAATCCACTGAATTATACATGTCATCCATACAAATTAGCTATATTGTATCTCTGCCCCCCTCCCCTCTCCTCCCTCTTTCAACACCAATCCATTTGTTCCCAGACTGCTGTACAGAGCCATTGACTCAGATGAAGAAGATATGGGTCCCGTCTTTAACAACCGCGTGGATGTGTCCATCTTCTTCATCATCTACATCATCTTAATCGCCTTCTTCATGATGAACATCTTTGTGGGCTTCGTCATCGTCACTTTCCAGGAGCAGGGCGAGGAGGAGTATAAGGACTGCGAGCTGGACAAGAACCAGGTACGCTGAGAGAGTCCACTCGTCTCCATTGAAATATAAAACATGTCACTTAGGTGTAGAATGATGATCTTTATATTTTTTTCAACCCCACCCTCTGTTCCCTCCCATCAGCGTCAATGTGTGCAGTACGCCCTGAAGGCTCGTCCTCTGAGGTGCTACATCCCAAAAAACCCCTACCAGTACAGAGTCTGGTACATCGTCACCTCCTGTTATTTTGAGTATCTCATGTTCTTCCTGATTATGCTCAACACCTTGTGTCTGGGGATGCAGGTATGTAAATGAAGGCCATGTTGCGACCTAAAAACACCAAGATTGTATCGCTGACAGACAATATTCAGTGTATTTAAGGAGAGGACAAGTTCAGTGTTTGTTACAGCATTTAATTAATAGGAAAGTGGAAACTTTGAAACTTTGTTTAAAATATGGGACATTACAACTTTCCTGCAAAATCCCAGACTAATTAATTATGGGAGGATTTCGAGCACATTAATGCAGGGTGGCCTACATATTTTTTCATCAATCGATGTAAAAAAAACCTTGGCATGTAAATTTTTTTATGCAACTATGATAAAGGAGGACTGGACGATAGACTGATGAGATATTGTTATTAGGTTATTTATCATTTCTGTTCTTTATGGCAGAAGCCAGTTTTTTTGTCATAGAGACAGCAAACTATGATCATGGTTCTTTTCATGAACAGTGACAAGAGCGACTGTTTCACTCAGTCTGATGGTTGGTTCCTTTTTGTTCACTGTCAATCAGATCTGAATGTTCAACTCTTAAACTACCCAAAGATTTTTTCTACCTACAATGTTGCTTGATCAGTCATGAAGAAACATGTATCAGGGGCCTTACAAGGGCCATATTAATAGTTATAACATGTTGAAATTAGTTTTCATTTTCCGCTTTGAACAGCACTGCAACCAGTCGGATCATGTGACCAAGCTGTCAGACACCCTGAACTTGATCTTCACCGTGCTCTTCACCGTGGAGATGATTCTCAAGCTCATGGCCTTCAAAGCGAGGGTAAAGACTTGGATGCCTGTTTACATGTCTATCCACCCGATGTAGTGTCCTGTCATCACAGAAATGCGTTACCTCTCTGTGCAGGGCTACTTTGGAGACCCCTGGAACGTCTTTGACTTCATTATCGTCATCGGTAGTGTCGTTGACGTCATCCTGAGTGAAGTCGATGTGAGTAAATGTGATAAAAACTTATTTTTGTCCACCAATCCGTATGAATTCCACAGACACCACATTATCACTGCAGGGTTGTGTGCAAAGGTCCCTGGTGTTGCCTTAATGAGACACATTCCCAGTCAATAGTGTGATTTGAATTGAAGTGACTGAATGTATTTATTCAATGCTCTGACCCAGAAGCATATAATCACGGCCCAACAGCCGATTGGTGCCAGCAGAGCTAGCTCACAGGACATGGTCAGTACTGTTGTTGGCCATCCCGTCTCTCTCACTATCTCAGAAGCATTGTCATTTCCATCACCACACCACCAAACTATCCATTATTCCCATAATTACCTATAGCAGGAATTCAGTAATATTGTGTTCTGTGTGTATTGTGTGTTATTCAAGAACTTTAAAATGAGCACAGTGTAATTTTAGAGTTATTTATGTAGTAACACGACACAAACTCAGTGTTTTCTCTGGCTAGTCACTGTTTCTGCACTGTTTTTATTTCTGCCATTGATGCACTGCCTTGTTCTCATCTTTTTCACCCACAATCAGCGTGAAGCAAAAACAATTTTCACTTCCCTTTTACTGTCTCCCACTCTTCTTCTTGTTCTTGTGCTTCCTGTTCCTCTTCTTCTTAATCCCCTTTCAATCCCCCGTCCTCCATGCGCCACACTCATCATCTGTCTATCCTCCACAGACCGCCCTGGCCGCCAGTGGAGGACTGTACTGTCTCCATGGCTGTGCTGTAAATATCTGATCTGCACCGCACTGCACTGCTGCATGAGATTTGCCGTGTGAGCACCCCACTATGTTCTCTACTAAACAGTAGCACTGCTGTACCGAGCCGCATGTGGCTCAAACTGCTGGTGAAACATCTGTGTTTACTCTGTCCAATCTTACAGACCAATTGTAAGATAAGACATTGAGGAGTTTGATATTGTGTTCCAGTGTGGATCAAGTCATTTATAAATACAGGGCTACTACTCAAAACAACATTAGTTTAGGACATATCAATGGTGGCTTGATAGGCTGGAAACTGTCTTTATTAAATGTGTTCATATTTTTTATTTTGCATGAGTTACAAAGTGCAGTTGTACTAGTTTTCAGCAACTAAGTTCTAGAGGCTTTGTAACTAGTGGAAGGTGGAAAGTGCTAAACTGTCTCTAATATTAACCATTTTTGTGATTGCAAATATGACCCTAATAATAACAATTGAACAGTGCTATATCTGCTATGTGCCCTTTATTAATGATAATAGTAATTTCTATCAAATATGACTCATGTAACTACAGTATGTCATCTCTTCATCTACTATGTGCAGGAGACGAATCCCATGCAAGTTATTGCAGTAAGTCCAAACTTTCCCGTTATTAAAACCATAGATGTTTTTCTTCTCCATTTGTTTTAATTCCCTTAAATATGTTGGTTCTTCTTGTCCATAGGCGTCTGAGAATGCCTCAGTTTCCATCACATTCTTCCGACTCTTCCGTGTCATGCGTCTGGTCAAGCTACTGAACCGTTCGGAGGGCATCCGTAACCTGCTGTGGACCTTCATCAAGTCCTTCCAGGTCTTTCACGCTGTTGTCATCATCATTTTCTTTTCATCTTTTAATTTTAATCTCCACGTTTAATGCATTTTTAATGAGCGGACTGTTTGGTTTGTGTCTGCAGGCTCTCCCCCACGTGGCCCTGCTCATCGTGATGCTCTTCTTTATCTACGCTGTCATCGGGATGCAGGTAGAGTCTGCAGTATCAATTATCTGGATGTCAACAACTGTGAACGTCTGTAGGTTGTTAGCCACTTACACAATTTGTCATTGGAGCACTGATTTTAACCACGATTTTAACAACCCTCCAGATCTTTGGTAAGGTAGCCTTAGTGGATGGCACCCAAATCAACCGCAACAACAACTTCCAGACATTCCCTCAAGCTGTGCTGATGTTATTCCGGTGAGTCTGGGATCCTTAAAAAAAAAAATCACTGGTTGCACGTTTTTAAAAAAATCATCTAACTGTGGTTTACCTTTCCAGATGTGCCACTGGAGAGGCCTGGCAGGAGGTCATGATGGCTTCGATGTATGGGAAGAAGTGCGACCCCAAGTCCGACTTCCTGCCAGGAGAGGAGAACACCTGCGGGTCCAACTTTGCTGTCTTCTACTTCCTCAGCTTTTACTGTCTCTGTGCCTTCCTAGTAAGCAGTAGCGGAGAGTCAACATTTATCTTATAGCTGTAAAATAAAAAAAAATACACTCTTTGTCCAAACATTAAAAACTGTATAAATAATTTTTTTCTACTTATCTAAGATCCTCAACCTGTTTGTGGCCGTCATCATGGACAACTTTGACTACCTGACCCGTGATTGGTCTCTCCTCGGCCCGCACCATCTGGACGAGTTTAAAAAGATCTGGGCTGAATACGACCCTGAAGCCACGTAAGCCCGAACACCCCTCACCACCAATTTATTTTAATTAACTAATGCTCAGTCAAAACAGGAAACAGGTCAAATTTAAGTGAGTAACCCTTAAGATGTGTATATGGACATTTCTCTGATCCAACAGGGGGAGAATTAAACATCTGGATGTGGTGACGCTGCTGCGACGCATACAGCCTCCGCTGGGCTTTGGCAAGTTCTGCCCTCATCGCGCTGCATGCAAGGTACACAGACAAAGACTATGTGGTGCATGTTGTGAATGTTTGTGAATGTAGTATTTACCAACAAAAAATACAAGACCAACCATATGCTAAAATAACAAAATACTATAAAGCAAATATGAATAAACTGGACGATAATTCCCACATTATTTCAATTGAAAATACCAGTAAACCAGATTGTAACAGTATCAGAACATTTGATTATTAAATTATACATTTTTCTTTGTTTTATTCCTCTCTCTTTATATCCTGTCTTCAGCGTCTGGTTGGCATGAATATGCCTCTCAACAGCGATGGCACCGTCACCTTCAACGCCACCCTGTTTGCTCTGGTCAGGACGGCACTCAAGATCAAAACAGAAGGTACAGAGCATCAAAACTTGGTCTTATACTGTCATGGCTTACATTTTGAGTCCAACATGTTTTTTAAGTACATATTGTAATCCCATTATAATGTTACGAACTGTTGTGAGCAGGCAACTTTGAGCAGGCCAACGAGGAGCTGAGAGCCATCATAAAGCAAATCTGGAAACGCACCAGTATGAAGCTGTTAGACCAGGTCATCCCCCCAATAGGAGGTGAGTCTATCAACATAAACATAACAGGTTCATTTTTCTGTATGTTATAAAACAGTCCAGTATTTTACACTCTAACACCACTGTGACTATGTGTGGTTATAGATGACGAGGTGACTGTGGGGAAATTCTACTCCACCTTCCTGCTCCAGGACCATTTCCGTAAGTTCTTGAAGCGTCAGGAGGAGTACTACGGCTACAGGCCCACTAAGAAGAGCGCTTCAGGTCCAGAGATCCAGGTAAGAAGTCACTACAGAGTCAAAATCACCTCGTTATTATACTGTTGAAAATGTCTGACAGGAAATCGTTGTATAATAAATGGAAAATCGCTCAGAAATACTCAAGAGAGACATTAAGCATTTTTCAGAAACGCATGCTGTGCAAAATGTTAATGCTTTTTCACTTAAGGCTCTAACAACTTTGAAAATCAGTTTTGTATCAGCAAGTTTTTTTATGCACTACACTGTTACAAATCCTGTAACCCTGCATATAGCTGGCCTCTTTCTTTTTTTTTACACCAGCACAAAACTTTCGCCTTCACCTTCCTTCCCTGGTAAACATGTAGTTTTACACTGTCATGTTTTTTCAGGCGGGCCTTAGGAGTATAGAGGAGGAGGTGGCTCCAGAGATGCACAGGGCCATTTCAGGAGACCTGCAAAATGAGGAAGAGATGGACCGAGCTATGGAGGAGGCTGGAGAGGAAGCCATTTACCATGTGAGAAACACTATTTGCAGCTTGGCAGACACTGTCGTTGTCAGGTGGAAACCTTGTAACTCTAGTTTTAGTGAGTGTCAAACTGTTTCTGGAGTCGAGTCGATTCCACCTGCATGTGTGCTTGTCTTGGTCTTATTTCCAGCGTTCGCACGGTCTGTTCGGCAACCGGGTGGACTCATTCTCCAGCGAGCCCGCCAACGCTCAGTCCCAGCAGATCACCACCCAGCGGCCGCTCTCCTTCTCCGAGAGCCAGCCAGAGTCTCCGCCAAACTCTGCAGCCTTTACGTCCCCCACCGAATTTTTCCCCACAACGGCACCAAAAAGCAACACCAACAACAACGCCTTCGCAGAGTGAGTACCGAACGCACCCTCATCTATCAAGGAGACGAGATGAAATACACTCAGGCTGGGCCTGTTCGATCAGTGACCCTTTTGTCCTCTTTCAGCTTCTCATTCGAAAGAGAGGGCAGTCCCGTAGAGTTTTACAACCCCGAAGAGGATGCAGAGCCAGGTATGTCAGTCAGTCAGTCCAACTTAGTCAGGATCTGGAAAACTCTTGATACATGTCAAACAGTGGAGTGTAGTTCATGGTGCTTTTCCAGCCACTCTACAATGACCATGGGCCAAAATGTAGAACTCCTGATCGGGAAATAATGTTTCGAAAGAAATCTGGCAAATGGATTCAGATTTTTTTTATTCTCCTTTGTTTAGACAACCTGCGCTCCTGGAACTTCACAGTGAGAACAGACAAAACACAGGTAATAAGTCATAAACCTCATCCAATGAAAATTATTATGAGCGGCTTAGATAGACAATGTATGGATGCACGTCCTGTCTTTGCAGTTCCCCTACGACCCGAACTATGGTGAGAGTCAGAGTCAGAGGTCCCGTACTGCAGCTGACCAGCTCGTCCAGGAGGTAAGAAGGGAAGGCTGACTGTCCATCTCCTCTTATCACACACTAGTTAATTAGCACCTCTATCAGCAGGAAATGTCCTCATCCACTGTCAGCTCTGACATGGACAGACAATTATAAAGACAAGTACTTTTTCAGCAGCAAGCTCATTTCCTGGACCCTAATTAAGCCGAGTCCTGGATTGAACTGCATTTATTTCTTCTTAAAAAGTAAACACTCTTTTGGTGTAGTTTGAAGACTTTGTGCAGTAACATCGGGAGCAACAACACACAAACACAATCACATAATTACCAGCTGCATAATCAGCCGGAGAAGTCAGCAGATGGATAACCTGATGTTGTGACCGCATCTGGGAATCACTTTTTGTCTGAGAACCCAAGTGAGTTTTTCAGGAACAACAGCACAGATCAGAGTAATTATTCTCCTTCAAAACTTAAATAAATTCCAGTTTCACTTATTAATGGAATATCATATTACCATTAACATTATTGAAAATGTCAGACATTTAATTGCTTTATGATAATTATATAACTACAACAATGGGAGCTGTAGGTCTATGGATTACCAGAAATAATGATAGGAAAATGTTACTGTATGCAGTCGAGCCCATTGCATGTTGTTTTCTTTTCAGGCTCTGGTGAAGGGCGGCCTGGCCTCCCTGGCCCAAGACCCCGACTTTGTCTCTGTGACTAAAGAGGAGATGGCTGAGGCCATGGACACAACTGTGGGTGACATGGAGAGCATGGCTGAGGGCATCCTCAGCGAGCGCTCCGGCAGCGTCACCTCTGCCAAAAAGAGACGTCCCATCCCCGTCCCTCCTCCTGCTCCCATCGCGGCGACGCGCCAGCCAGATCCGGCCGTGAGGAGGAAGAGACGTCCAATCCCTGCAGTTCCCTCCGTACAGGAGTCGGCTGAGGCTGACTCCAAAGTTTAGAGGCTATCACTTGACTTGCCATGGTTATCTTGTGATTTTTACACTTGCAGGTGGCTCAAACTCACCTCACTTTACCGAGCTTATTACCTACAATCTGTATCCACTCGCCTGGCTCAAGGCCTAACGGCAGGTTGGCTCAGGTCAATATATTGTCAAGTGTGGTTGAAACTTAACCAAGGAGAAACAACAATCTATCTGATGATGAAACATCTTCTTAATCTTCAGATTTATTGAAACTAATAAAAACACTAACTTATCTCAGAGCGAAACAGATTGACGCACTTCTTTCTTTGTAGCGTTTGTTGAGGTTATCCATTCCATATGACTTATGGGACGATCATGTAAGTGAGCTGAGTGTCTTACTGAAATGTCGCTGTGGGAGGTGTGGATAGTGACTAAAATGTCTCACTGAACACAGGCAGCAGACAGCTGTCGTTTCTTTGTGCTGTAGTTCGGTGGAGACAGTGAGAAAGAACTCAACTTTGGAGGAAAGACGACGAGTTTCTGTGCATCCAGGCCCACAAAAGGTTCAACTGAGCATTTGGTTCACACTCTTGAAACGGCTCTGGTGCGACTATGACAATGCAAGTTAAAGGATTTTTTTTTAATTGTTGGTAAAGCAGCGTCCTCTGATCAGTTAGGACTTGCTGCCTTTAAGACTTTTATTACCGAGGTTTACAGAGTTTTCTCCTGCATGTCACCGGTCTTGGTTTCAAGTCGGTTTCAACAGATTTTGAAGAGAAAACAACCTTCTTTCTATTTTATCTTGGACATAGGTACGTTTAACCTATAAAATAATGATCCAAAGATTTAGCTGTATTAACATATATAAGCCATACTGTAGTCAAGCAGTGCATGTGATTTGTCACTTTAAGTCACTCTGCTACAGGGTTTGTTTTTATTTACATGAATGTGTCATACCTTTGAGTTCGGGACACTTAGTTTGACCCGTACAGATCATATATCTTCAGCATACCTGGAGTATGGTGGATTTAGGTTTATAGCTCACCTGGGCTTAAAACTAATTTTATTCATAATTGCATGGGCGTAATTTATTACACTTGTTTCATGTTTTGTTTCTAAATGTAGACAGTGACAGGCCTTTTGGAGGACTTTTTTTTTTTTTTTTTTTTTTTACATTATCCTGACTAGCCTGTGTTTTGCTGTCTCACATACAAACATGCATACGAGTTGTAAGGTTCTGGAGACGGTTTGGAGTTCAACCTCTCACCTTGAGTCTCCTTCACTTCTGGATCTGTGCCATTATGGCTGATGTTACAGTGGTGTTTCCACCATGGCAAAACAAAATAAATCATCCAAACATTAATTTCTGTGTTAGTTTTCTTTCTGCAAACAACCATGACGGACATCTGCAACCACAGACTGCAATTTGGAGAAGGAAAAACAAACTTCAGGTGAGCTTGATCTAATAATTAGATTGCAAAACTAAGGCTAGAAATGGTTTGAAAGGAGACTTGATGAAAAGGTGGGTGAGTGCTTTGGAGGCTGTCCCCTGCAGAAGTAACAGTGTGAAAACTGAGAGCTTCTATTAATAATCTTGCCTAGCAAAGCACTGACTCCCCCTTATGGAATAGAAACTAATGCAGCAAGATATATGTTACACTATAGGTTCAAATAAAAAGGGAAAACTGATGCACAGAGCTGCCAGCTGTGCCTGATATCAGAAAACTGTATAGGAGGTTGCATGCTTGTTTTTCAAAGTAAAAGTAATAATAGCAAACAAAAGAGGTTAAATAACTGAAATTTTATTTATTGAAGCAAAGCAATCAATAAAACAGACAGAAAAGTCTTGTATCGAGTATTCTGTTCACCTAAAGTTGATTCAGAGTATCACTCAAGGAATATAAAGAGACTGCCGTTAGTCATACAGACGTACAAGCTCAGCACATTTCCTGTGAAATTTTCTGATGACAGTTTTGACATGGCTCCATGATCTCATTATAGCACCGCCAGTTGCAACTAACGAGGGGTTTTATTTAGCCTATCATACACAGGAATGTATCCACCATATTGTAACAACAGTTTGCTAATTAAGCTTAAAAAAGAAGGGAGCACATGAAAATGCAGATACGTCTCGCAGTACACAACAGGACAGGAAAAGGCTTTAAAGCACACCAATGAAAAGAGGACCCATAAACAGTATAAAAAGCTTTGAGAACAAAAAGTTGTTTCAGGTAAATTCAGCACACTTAATGTGATAAAAATTCTACAGTCTGTTAAAAAGGTTTGATTTCCTGTCATTCACTTGATTATAATTCACTTCCATTGATTATTATAATCATTCTTGTATCACCAAATGGACAAAGGGCTGGTTTGTATAAATGTACATACATCCTGGTTGCCGCTGTTTATAAAGAACAACGCCCCACAACTAAAACAAAAAACAAAAAAAAACTAACCACTAGTCTAACATATGAAAAAATACATAAACATAAAACCATATGTGGGACCTAAGGGATACATGATTTTTGACTACAGAATACATTAGCAATTCAGAGGGAGTGGCAAATTGAACAATGTCCAACAAAAATACCAGTCTTGGGAGAGTTTGTCCTATTCATTCGGGTTTGGGTTGGCGTCGGGATACTGAGAGAGGTCAAACGTAAGCACTTTGCTGATGACACAATCTCCTTGCTGCAAGAGGAAGAGGAGAAAAGTTGGTTAATAAACGCATTGTTACTTTTGACAGGATCGGGATTCAGTGCCACATTCTGATACTTGATGTTTTAAATATGACGTTTTCCAAATCAATTTCACACGTTTTGTGTGTTTACCTAATAAAATATTCATTTTAACAGCAAATGGAATGCACTTTAATACCATTTCCAAGGTCATATCAGTAAAACAATTACAAAAAGACATCAATATAAAGCCCATTATTTAACTGTATTTTGTGTCGACAATATTGCAACGCACCTCTGGATAAACACCGATGAGCGAGTCTGCCTTGGTGTAGAATTCCTCCTTCAGAGAAATGACGATGGCTTGGAAGTTCTGTACTGACTGGTCTTTAATATAATTGGCCACCTTAAGGCAAGAGAGAGCATTTAATGGGATGAGTTATATTGAAAAATAATAATTTAAAAACATTACCAACTGAGTGACTGAATCAAAGATGACATTTAAGCAGACCTTTCCAATGTTAGTGTTGTCCAGAGCGGCGTCAATCTCATCCAGGACGAAGAAGGGGGCAGGTTTGTAGCTAGAGAGGAGCAGGAGAGATGATGTCAACAATTTTCAGACTTTTTTTTGGGTTTGTTTTTAAATCAAGCATGTTTTAACACTCACCTGTGAATAGCAAAGAGCAGAGCCAGGGCAGCGACAGTCTTCTCTCCTCCAGACAGGTTGTCCATGGGTCTGAACCTCTTTCCTGGAGCCACACAGTTATAGTTGATGCCATCCAGATACGGTTCCTCTGGGTTTTCTGGGCCCAGGAAAGCCTAAAGCAGAGTGACACACTCATTGTAAGAGGGTTTTTTAAATGAATATACAACCAGGTTAAACATTCAGATACACGATCTGTGGCTTGTTTGTCACTTGTCAGGGCATTAGACCCATCAACTATTTGTACCACGACATTGAATTTACGTGGGTGATTGTAAAAAGTAAGAAAATGAAGGCATACCTGGGCACTGCTGTTGCGTGAGAGGGCCTTGTAGATCTCATCGATGTTGGTGGCCACAGACTCAAAGCAGTTATTGAAACGGTCAAACCTTTCCTTCTTGATCTGCTCAAAGGCTTGCTTGGCCTTCTTGGCTCTCTTGCGAGCGGCCTCAAACTCTGAGGGAAAGACAGAAAGAAATCAGAACCGTGAGATCGCGTTCCCTCGGTCTCTCCCTGTCGCTCAGTCGCAGCCTCTAACATCATCCGGCCGCCTCACCGTCACTGGTCTCTTGGAACTTGTCCCTGACGCTCTCGAGCTTCTCCATGGCCTTCATGTTGGGCGCGCTGATCCTCTGTAGGATACTCTGCTGCTCGTTCAGACGCTGCTGCAGTGTGTTTGTCTCCGCCTTGATCTCCTCCTCCGACAGTGCATCCTGTGGGAGGTCAGACAAGATGAAATACGCTCTTGTGTACTTCAAATGCAGCTTTTACTATAGACATTGTATGTTTGCTGTAAACAGCTCTTTTCCATCTTTCATATACAGTTAAGAACATTATAACTGTATAGGAAAGTGTGTTTTATTATTATTAAATGAAAGGTGTTGGTGTGATGTGGATGGGGTACCTTAAGGTCTTCAGACAGGTTGCTGTAATCGATCTCTATGAGAGCCTCTTTAGCAAGAACACTGCTGGACGTCCTCTGGCTGCTGGACTCGTCTGTCTGAGAGCTCCCCTTGAATAACAAGAACAAAAAAACATGTCATTCTCAGTCCTCGTGGTATGAAAGTTTGACCCTGTGCGAGAGCGTTTGTGCGCACCTCTCCCTGGCTGATATCATCCATCGTTCCTGAACGGAGAGGCAACCTGATGTCCTGCATTTTGCAGGCTTGCAGTAAGTTGTGACGGTCGCTGCGCTTCTGCTCCAGTTTGGTCTCGATGGCTGTCACCTCCTTCTGGAGCTGAGTCAACTCCCTGGAAGATACAGAAACTGGGTTTGTAGCACAAACTAACTCCAAAATAATATTTATACTTCTATATGACTTTAGAAATATTAGTTTATTTAATTAAGTTTATGTGTGTGTTTGCAGCCACTGACTTGTTCGCGCCACCAAGTTTTTTGCGGATCTCCTCCATCTCATGGTTCTTATCATTGACTTCAGATTTCTTGGTGAGGTGCTGGTTCTTCAGGTCCTGCAGTTGGGCCATTGTCTCATCAATGATCTTCATGTGTCTGTGCTCCTCCTACAGGAAGATGACAAAAAAAACACACAAGTTAGCAATTAATAAATGAACTTGATGTAAGTTTTCATCCTCCACTTTATGTTCTCACCTTCTTAAGTCGCTCTATTTCAGCCTCATCCTTCTTCACCGTCTGTTCCCACATCATGACTTTCTCCTGGTCTTCCTTCAACTGATTCTTCTCATAGTCTACCTGGATACCCAGACGGGTCTTCTGGGTCTCAAACTCCAGACTGAAGCAAAACGATACAATTCAGGTTTATATACATATCAGCAACAGGTTAATTACAAAAGTGAAAAGAACAGACTTACTCTTGAACTGAATTGTTACTAAACTCACCGCTTCTTTGCGATCTCATTCTGCCTCTTCACTTTCTCTTCCTCAAACTCTCTGATGTTCCTCACCCCAATCTCCTTACAGAATTCAACAAACACCTCATCCTCCACCTGGAAAACAAAAACGTTTACAGTGACATTACTACAGAGCCACACATTTATAGGCGTGCTTCTGAATGAACCTCGCTTTACGTCGGTCTCACCAGGTTCATGCGGTCTCGCAGGTCAGTGATCTCTCTCTCACGGGACTGGATGATCCTTTTGATGTCATTGATGCGAGGACCAAAGTTTGCCAACTCGCTCTCTAGCTTCGACTTCTCCTGCATGACACAAGTGAAACAAGTCAATGCGATTGTCACTACGGCAACGATAACCTGGAAGTTGTGGAGAGCTGCAACCAGGCCGTACCTGCATGTTGAGGGAGAGGTGGCGAGTTTTTGTCTGTTCCAGGTCACTCTGGGAATACTTGAGTCTCATCTGCAGACCGTGAGCCTGAGACTGCACCTGACGCAGCTCTGCCTCCTTCCTCTTGGCCTTCATTTGCTCCTACAAAGAAAAACATTAAGAGGAAACAACTGTGAATTCCTTTCAAGACACACTCCATCAAACAGCAGGCAACAACTGTAGATCGTGACCTCACTGATGGAGGTATTAATCATTAAAGTTACCTTAAGCTCTTCTGTGAGTTTTTCCTTTTTCTCCTTGAGCTTGTCCACTGCTTTCTCATCCCAGCGTCTGGCCTTGGCCTTCAGGTCGCTGGCTCCTCCAGAGATGACTCCAGACTTCTGGAACAGAGTCCCATCGAGGGCTACCGTCTGGACACAGAGACAAGGGGATGTTATTTGGAAAAGACTAAATTCATGCCAACCAAATCCTCTGGCGGACACACTGGCTTTCCAATTGCTTCATCTTTATGAGACAAAAATGTTGACAACGATACACAATATAAAACCTAAGGAAGGCACCTTGTGTCTGTATGGGCCGCCAAAAGCGATCCGTCGCGCGTCCTCCACGTTTTCACACACCAGGGCATTGCCACACGCATACTGGAGGGCTTTCTTAATGTGGGGAGGCTCATAGCGAATCACATCGATCACCAGTTTGGCTCCTCGCAGTTCCCTCAATTTCTCATCAGTTGGTTTCACCTTTGGTAAAACAAGAAAAAAAACATATTGGAAATGACTGAAATAAAGTGATTTAAAATACACACTGTTGTTTTTTGTCTTGGTGCAAGTTTTAATCGGGAAAACTGGTTCCTGATAGTGAGCAAGAAATTAATAATCTAAGATAACTGACGGTAAAAAAAAAAATCGATTACTAAGTCTGAAATGAATTAACACTAATTAGGTTGATTTTAATCTGCAGTGCTCAAGAGATAAAAGATGGTTTAAGGAAATTTCAAGATAAACCTTCAACAAATGTAGTTCCACTGAGATTAGACACTTATTATTTTTGCCCGACAGAAACCTCTCCCTCAGCAGCTGTTTGTAGCTGTAATATTCACCTCGAGGTAATCGAGAGGAAGGAAGGTCTCGGGTTCTCCTCTCTGCTCCTTGATGTACTGGATGCAATCTCTGCCAGTCTTCTCTGAGTCAACAATGATGGCATCCATGTTCTTACCCAACACTTTGGTCACAGCGATCTGATACTTCTTCTGTGTGGGCTGGCACAGGTCGATTAGACGACCATACTGAAAACAGAGGGAGAGCACATTTTTTACTAAGTTTATTCATTGCTTTCATTAAATGTAGAGGAGGTGGCAAACAAAATGCAGAAGAAAATTAAATAATGTTGTTCTGAATACTGCCACAGTTGCCTTACCACAGAGCCGGGGTAGAGTCTTTTGATGCTCTCCATGATCTCAGCTTTACGCTGCTGGCGACTGTTTTCCTGCCTGTCGATTCTGGCATCTCCCAGCTGCTCCATCACCTACAGCACAGGTCGATAAAATGGGATTCATAGTTTGTGACTTTTTCCCAGCTGACATTTTTATTTGTCAAACACACGTGTAACTAATACAGTTAAAAATAGTGGGGCCGTGCCAGGCACCCCATGCTGGCCCACTGGCATGGATTACTGGCACGCCTAGCCATGATTTATTTCATTCATCACAAGCGCTTACCCCAGATATGTAAATCTCTCTACAATGAGAAACATTTATTGAATCACATTGATAAATGCAGTTTTTGCAGTCTTGCTTAATGGGAGTTGAGTGTACAAAAATTCCAGAGTCTTCCAGAGAATAGTCTTTAACACCTGAAATCACTAACAGCCAGCTAAGGTGACAGCATTTAAAGTCATTCGCTCTTTTTCTTTGTGATTATTCAGTACCTGGTTAAGCTCCATGTTGATTTCATCAATTCTCCTCTTGGCCATCTCCACCTCCTCAGTCAGCTCCTCCTCCATGCGCTTCTGCTCATCGAGTGACTGCCTGAGGGGTAACAGGACAAACACGTGTGAATACAGAAGTCCAATGGACAAACAAATGAAATCAATAAGCTGAACACAGCACAGGTCAAACAATAAAAAATGATGCTGACTTACCTGCTGGTGGAAATGTAATCCTCTAATTTCTCAATACGTTTCTGGTTCTCCTCAATTTCACGGATCTTCTGTTTGATTTTAGCCTGCAGAGAAATAACCAAGTATATGAATGTACACAAGTTAAATTCATTAATTCCGCTATGGATACCTTGCCTACATCACACTTACCTCTGTCTCCACTTTCTTCCTCTCCTCCAAGTCAAGGCGGTCCTGGTCGGCCTTCTGGTCACGGTTGAACTTTTCCAGTTCCTGTGCCAGGGTGGCTGCACGTTTACTGGCCTCCTCCTTCAGACGATGGTACTGCTTGACCTGAGGAGGAGTAGAGAAATAATGGGTCACATAAAGCTGTCCATATATCAAGACTGATCAGATTTTGTGACACTGAAATCCAAACTGCAATTGTGGAGAAAAAAAATATACTACCAGTACACAGTCAGAATGTTTGTAAGATACTGTAGTCAGTAAAGCATACTGTAAAAGGGGTTCATTTCAGGAACATTGAGTTCCAGTATCTATTTTATCAACTAAATCATATCCTAGAAATCGAAATTATTCAAAACAAATCAAGAGTCCCTTAAATGTATACAAGTTCATATCAGACCTGGTTTTCTTCCAGGGTGAGGTCTTGGCCCTGGCTCTGTGCCTCCTCCTCCATGCGTTCCTCAAACTCCTGCTTGGCCAGCTCCACTGCCCTCATCTCTTTATCCAACTCATCCATGTCAGCTTTGCGTTTCTTGTACATCTTCTGGGCATTTTGCAATGATTTGCGTGCAGCCTCGAGCTTCTTGATCTTGTGCGAGGTGTTTTCTTTGGCCTTGATGTACTGTGGCCTCTTTTGGTTCAACTCCGAGTCTTTCTCTCTGTGGGCAGAGTCAAGTAATTAACAGAGTCCTGGATTTTAATGGAATTACTTTCACAAAAGTCATTGGAAGAATATACCAAGTCAGCTTTGAGAAGGCCACCATGTCACTGTCACTTACTTGATTTCTTTCTCGATGGTCTGCTGTTCCCTCATTAGTCTGCCAAGCTCTTTCTTTTTGTCTTTCAGCTCCTCCTCCACGTGGTCCATCTTTTTACGATCCTTATCGATCTCCTTGTTCCGCTGGCCCAGTTCTTTGTTCAGTTTCTCAATCTCAGTCTCATTGTGGTAAAGCTTGAAGAGCTGCAACTGAACACTAGCCCTGGCCACTTCGTCTTTCAAACGCTGGTAACGCTCAGCCTGGTAGATTATAGGGACGACAGAGAGTCAGAGAGTGAGATGAAGCAAATTATGAGTTACATTTTATCACTTATTTTATTTTACTTATATGCATCATTAATCAGTTGGTTACAGACCAATAACATGAGCCAAATAATATTGAGAGCATTCACAGCAAATCAAACTATTCAAATGTATATCTTAATAATTAACTCTTACTCCCGATTAAAGTCTTAACAAAGGATGATAAAAATAAGTGCTGTCTTGCTAGGTCCAATCCAAGCAAGACAAAAATGGACTGAATACAAAGTAAATACCTCCTCTTTCTCTTGCTTGGCTTCTTTGCGCTCAGCAGCAATGTTTTTCTTGCGATGGTAATTGAACTGCGTGTCCTCCTCTGCTTTCACCATCTCCTTCTTCCTACGGTCGTACTCCTGGGCCAGCTCTCCAGAACGCGAGATTTCCTCAAACAGAGCCGTTCTCTCTTTGGGGTTCTTCATGGCGATAGACTCCACTGCTCCCTGGAGAGAGAATATATATTAATTTAAAAGTGGAAATTTTTATTTTTTGGACATCTACTCCAAGGTGCCATGTCCTGCGCCCCGGGGGGTTTCATTCTCACCTGGAAGACCAGGAAGTTCCTAGCCTTGATCAGAATACCAAGTTTTTCCAGCTCTTCACTGTATTCAGGCAGGCTCACCACCTTGTTGTTGATGCGATATTCAGAAGAGGAACCTGTTGCACACACCACATGCCAATTGAAGGAGATCAGAAACCACAGATTATTAGTATGTACAAGAAATTAATTTTAAAATTAACTTACTTAATAAACATACATTTGCACAATATAAGGCCTGACGAGCCTTGATTAAGTAATAGTACAAATAAAGTTCTTCACAGGAGTCAAAAGAAGGTTTGTGGAGGGTACCTTGGTTGATTCTTAGGGAACAGGATAGATTAAAGTGTGTAGCAAAGTTTGACAGTCTGGCTGACAGGTTTAAAAATAAAGCCCTGTTACATGTTATGCATACTGGAGGGATTTTGCAGCAATGTGTAGAAATATCTAATGCTCTTGTTTGCACAGCTGTAGAGCTGGACTTTGTTGCTCATAGAAGCACTGATGTAACGTTAGACTAATTCTCCACAACTTCAGCAAACCAAAAAACACACCAAATACATGAACACAGTATTTCAGTACAGTTGTTAATTTCATCAATGCAGTAACTAAGCGATACAAACAAATAAGACTGTCAATGGCAGATCATACCGATGATGACCCTTGTGAAGGACCGTTCCTCTCCATTATCCTCCTGGTACACCATGCTGACAAAGGCTCTGTTGGCAGCTGGCTTCCCCACAGGCGCTCCATGGATTAGATCCTTCAGAGTCTTCACACGCAGGTTACTGGTCTTCTCTGCCAGCACGAAGCTGATGGCATCCATAAGGTTGGACTTTCCTACAACAACAGGTTTGAGGTTTTTAGTGACCTACACAAATCTATTCTAAAAACACAATGCATAGATATGAATTACCAGTTCACTGTTTGACACATTGTCCAGTCTAACTTTCTCTTTCTAACCATTCTAATAAGTATTTATTTTCTATTTTCTATTTTCAATTCAATATAGTATTTGTCAAACAGCTAATGTAATCTGGTATTTCTTTCAATACATCTGTATTGACAGGGATGAAGAACTATAACTCTGCAGAACTGCTAGAGTAAACGTGATCATCAAAAACTTAAAAAGATAAACACATAAGGCTTGGCCATGTACACAACAATTTCATCTGTGTGCTCTCATACAAGGATGCAGACGTTGACAGTTACCAATGATGACACAAACCTCATTTAAAATAACAAAATGTGCAGAGTGATCAGATTACAGGATAGTTAATACGACAGAATCAAACTGGTGCCCTGCAAGCGAGCGTCAATACACACGAATTGTATGCATAAACTAAGTTGTCATGCATACAGATAGCGGTGCATTGCTGAACTGTTTATCGCTAGCCTATGCTAGCAGGCAGTTTGCGTTTTGCATGAACCGCGGGTTAATAAGAATCAAAACATACCAGATCCATTGGGTCCAATGATTGCAGTAAACTTGTGGAAAGGTCCAATAATCTGCCTTCCTTTGTACGACTTGAAGTTTTCGATCTCTATGAGTTTTAAATAACCCATCTTCACTGTATTTGTGCCGCTGCTCTGAAGAAAACTGCAGCTAGGTAAATGCTAGCAAGCTAATGCTAAATGCCTATGTTCACCGGACGAGCTCTCTCACAAGCGAAACATGCGCGCGACTGATGAGCCTCTCTGGTCGGTCGATTGCTGGCCGGTGCATAAGTCACATTATGGTGTGCACATTTGGTTTAACAATCCAAACAGCCTCATAATCTTGCTCAGGCAGACGCGGGGTAGTTGTAACAACAATGCGCCATTTTACAATCCGACAGGAAGACCCTGGAGCGCGCGAGAAGACAAATCTCACAGTTTATCGCGAGATCAGACGAAGTGGTGTGTCGCGCTTGTGACCCCGAGAAAACACCCCTTACTGCACCACTAATTTTAAAGCATACAAGTCACAATAAATTATTTTCACTTCACGAAGTATTTTCACAGGTGCACTGCCAATTGCTGTGATTAATAGCAAGCGAAGCAGGAAGCAAGCGACTGAGCAGTTACCATGGTTACCAAGGGCATCCAAACACAACAGGACTCGGGCAGCTTCATTCACTGAGGCGCTTCAGGTCTAAGGTCCCAACATGAAATGAAGATCTGTCCAAATCTTTAACATAGGTGGAGGTAAGTGCTGCTTTAGATCACTGCCCGCCTTCAAAGAAAGTACAACTAAAAAAAGTTGTTGATCCAATCCATGTAGAGTCAGTGAAGCCTCTCTAGGTGTTGGTGCGGGATCAGATGTGGCTTAAGATGTATGCACCTGGATGCGATCGTTCATTTAACACATGGTTCTCTTTCCAGCAAGGATATCAGCTGCGTCTTTCCATCACGCCCCTTAAAAACCTGGGAAAATGTACAAAGTGGATTTGCCCCCAGACCCGTCCATAGAGAAGTCTGTGGAGAGACGAAGGTCTGCAGAGGCAGCACGCAAGGCCCGGATCTTCAACACCCGGCTCCGTGTGATGGGCCTCGACGTCGATGCTCTCAACCAACAGGTCCAGGAGAGAAAGCATCAGAAGAACGTGGAGATGCAGCGGGACAAAATTTTCGGTGAACAAAATTACATCAGTTGAATCACTACCACCATTATTCATCAGGGGCATAAGCAGTGACGTGCAGTCAGGGGAGGCAAGTGAGGCACGGCCTGACCTGTCATCATGGAAAGAAAAAAAAAGTTAAATGAAAAAATAAATTAAATGGTTATATTTAACCAGTGATTTGTACTATACATTTGTTTTTAATTTCACTTCACCCAGATTCATTTTTAATCCACATCGCTGAGTTTTCGCATTTTACGATTCAAAAACTGCGTGCGGCTATTCAAACGCCTTTGCTATATGAACTAAATTTCCATAGTCTAGCTACTAACTACTCTGTAGGGTTCATATGTTGGAAAATCTGATAGTGATGACGTCAGTGCCTCACCAGCCATGAACCTCACCGCACGTCACTGGGCATGAAAAAACCCTACTATGATTTTTTATGTTGCTCTTTACGAACATTGTCCCCATTCATGAGATCACCATCTACTACTCATGGATAATTATCCCAGGTGTATTTATTCTTGTTACACTACAGATAAGTTAAGAGAGTATCATGATGAAACGCTGCTGCAGCAAGACACTGAAGAAAGAGAGAGGCGAGCAGCTTTGAACTCTGACCTGACCCGGTACTGGGCCACTCATCAGCGTGCAGAGGACTCTTGTGATGCTGATCTTAAGTGTGGCCCGAAGGGGACATTCAGCATCACCACTCCAGAGGAGGAACTGGGGCCTGCTAGTATGCAGATCTTTGAGGTAGGCTCTGTGTGACAGGCAGGTGGGCCAGAAGACAAAATTCAGCGAATGGTCAAATAAATAATCATGCTCTGCACTGTGTCTTCGTGTCACATTCAGGGAGAGGGCATAGGAGAGGAGCAAAAGAGGAGAGAACAAACGAAGAAGACAGAAAGAGATCTGCGAGCACAGAAGGAAGATAATGTGAGAAGTCACATGGGACAGAAGCACAGAGGTGAGAAGAGGCAAAAACAAGCGCGCGCACACACACACACACACACACACACACATACACATACACACACGCACAGTAATCACTGAAGAGCCAACATGCTGTACACTGTAGCCTCTGTAAATCACACACGTGCTTCATGCGCTCCTGCACAAACAATCACACACTCCCACGCACTGCTCTCACTACCAGGTGGCATTGATGGATGCTCATCCCAGAGAGCCGTTATGCATGTGTGAGTGTTTCGCTGAAGAGCCTCATACAATGGGTAATGGCTAATGCAGGTGTGAAAAACACACAGTAGGTGATTTCCAACTCCTGTGTGTGTGTGTGTGTGTGTGTGTGTGTGTGTGTGTGTGTCACACAGAGATGCTCGCGAGCAAAGAGCTGATGCTTCAGGACCTCAGGGGGGCTCAGCTCCATACACTAGAGGAGGAGTGTAAGAAAGCTGCCCGCATCGCACTCGACAACTATAATCGAGCTCTGGTACAGTACACGCATGTGCACACATACAGATGGACGCACAGATGCACAAACACACACACCACCCGCTGTTGTGAACGCTCAAGGCAAAATCCGTTGGGGTTGTTTGAGCTCTGACATGGTGTTCTCAGGTGGGATTTTGAAATGAAAATTGCTAATTGAAAATGTTAAGTGATGCGCGCACACACTTGCTGCAGGAAGGCGGCCATCATATTTGTTGGTAGCAAGCAGCATGGATGATTAAACTGCCTTGATGTATGCGTGGGCTCTGTCTGTTTTTAAAAGCCCCCATTTGGCTCTCCCTTCATTTGCCTGAATGCACTCAACTGAAACCCCCCTTTGGGAGGCATCATTATAAATCCTTCAGGTCATGGTATTTTTCATGACAATTATGTGGTTTCTCTAATAACCACTCACATGCCTGGTGCACAAGCAAATGCAACTGACTGAATGCATTTCTCAAGAGGACGTACACCATATGGTGTACTCTTGACTAAACACTAGAGGTAACCACACATTCGACATTTGACATTTTGTAAGGTTGATCATCAAGGGAATGATCGATCAAACCGTCCGTGGATCACCTCACCGCGTCCTGTCCCTCCTTCCTTCCTACAGGCTGCAGAGCAGGCTGAGAAACTGAAGGAGCAGCGCAGAAGAGAGGAGAGGGAAAATCTTGCAGAGAGATGGCACACGCTGACGTCCGACATGATGACAGAGTGTGCAGAGGCAGCGGAGAGAGAGGCGGGAGGAGGGAGGCCACCAAAGGTTCTGGTAGACCGGTGGAAGGGGATGAGCCCTGAGCAGCTGAGCGCCATCCACAGGGAGAGAGAAGAACAGCGTCGCGAGAGACAGGTGGGGTCACACAGAAACACAATGCTACTCCCATACACACACACACACGACCCCCGAGCAGTTCAACTCATCTTTAGGTCTGCCATTCTGGAAAGGTCCTTCAAAACCTTTGATTAGCGACCCCTTATATTAAACCAC
>JAOXYL010000050.1:10685949-10715725 GCA_028564955.1 Terapon puta | reverse complement strand
ATGCATACGTGCACACACCTCATGCACGCTACACATTATCATGGGCATATTGTTATGCACTCTGTGTGCGGCAGGAACATGCAATGACGTATACGTGCAGCTCATGAAGATACCTTTTCGAGGCAGAGTGGTTTAGTGTCCATACTGTACGTGGTTAATGGTGTTAGCACAAGTAAATAGGGGCAATCATGACATTATGAAATTATGTGGAAGAGCTATTAGGAGTGACCTTCCCTCTTTCCCCTCCCTGCTTCCTTTTATGTCTCCTGCTTCATCCTACAGTCCCCACTTTCTCTCTCTCTCCTTATCTCTCACATTCAGCCTCTCCCCTTTTCTCCCATTCCTCTAGAGCTAACGGCCTTGCTTGTTTTTTTTTTTGTCTTTTTTTGGGGGGGGGGCGTACAATTGACGTACAATTTGACCTTTACTGCCACTTTCTTTTTCCTTTTTGTAAACCTTTTGTGACAACATACATGTTGTTTGGGAAGTGAGGCTCAGCCGAGATCCCTCTGTAAAATTGTTTGTATGCAGCCATTCACCCCATGGAGAGAACAATTACAGGGAGATGAGTCGGGTGAGAGGGAGATTTTTATGTCTGTGCACCAGTGAAGCCTTTGGGGATCAAAGTGGAGCAAAGCCCGGCCAATGAAAAGAAGCTGACATCACTGTAGAATCTATCAGTGTTAGTCCTGAGACCAGAAGCAGCAGCTTAACACTGTTGGAGATGACAAACCCACAAAAATAACACAAACAGTATGCAACAGTACCAGAGGGAAATCCACCACTGAAGCAGATGCTCGGAAAAACGTAGCGTGGCCTATATGCAAGGGCAAAAACACATAAGCATTTACATGACTTTATGGAAATTCTTCTATACAGGTCACATTGTTATTCAAGTCAGCAAGGCATAAAAATGGCGTAAAGCAACAGAAAAGAAAGCAGAATGAGTCTCAAAGCGGAGACTGCGGTGCTAAAATAAGCCCCACTTGTGAATGGCAGCATATGTGTGCACTTGTGTGTCTGGGTTGCATCAAATGAAGCGCACAGAGAGGAGGGGGGCAGGTTTGTGTCGACGGTTGCAGGTAGCGGTGTCTGAGGAGAGGCTGTGCAGTCAGTCATTCGGCAGACAGAGAGGAGGAGGGAGTGGTCCCTGGGGTCAGGTGATAAGTGGCCCATATAGCTCCGGAGGACACAGCTGCCCACGGCTCCTGTGACACGCAAGGACACGTGGCTGTGTCCGCAGGGAGAATTCAGCACGCCACACCCTGAGGATAGGGGCGGGGCGTGTGTATGTGACCCACGACCTCCATCACTACAGGTTAGGCAATTGAGATGTTTTAATGTGTTGGAGAAAAGATATGAGAAACCTAGAAAATATCATATTGCATTTGACTATTGTGAAACTGTGACAAAATGTGCGTCTGTTTTGAAGAAATTTCTGTGTCTCTGCTTCCCGGGTGCTTAACTGCAGGTAGGTTGATTTCATAATATTTCAAAAATGTAATTTCTGGTCCGTAGCTTCCCCACAGACAGCTTATTGTTAAGATTCAGACTTTGCCAGAAACATTTGTCAAGGTCTCCTTAGGTTGGATATAATCCTGTCTTTTCCACCACTTCAGGGAAATGAGCTGTTGGCAGGGCAAGGTCACCCACAGTGCTTTGCTAACACATTTGCATAGAAGGGCCCCAGTGCCTCAACGACTGCGTGAAAGGAACCGGATGTGTTTTTTTTTTCTAAGCTGACACAGGGCTTGTGGAGACATGAAGGGAGTCACACGTGAAATCACAGAAATCCCATGACTTAATACACACGTCAGACATGCTTGGGCCTATGAACAGAAGCTACATACACACACCAGCGCTGCCACCGTTGAGAGAGAGAGAGAGAGAAATATAAACAATTGCAAATTTTTAGCAACAAAAGAAAACCGAAACAGCAGGAGCAAAACCAGTCAGATGCCACAGGATAACTGTATGCAGAGATGGACAACATGCAGTCTTAGTAAACAAGCTCACATGGGCCTGGTTATTTGCATCTTCGAAATGATTAACCAGGCCCGACGACGGCTTCTTGGCAATCCCATTAACTTTGTTGAAAGTTGCAAAAGCAGCACTTCCTCTTAAGTGCTCCTCATCTAATCAAATACGAGGTCTTCTGGGGATGAGAGAGAAGATGCAACGCCCTTAAACAGCTAGTAAATGCCTATCGAGTGGAAGCAGAGTAGAAGGAGAAGGGGCTGACGGTGTGTGAATGGATGAGACAGATCGAGAGAACAAGTGAAGAGAAAATAAAAGCTATTGTGGCGCTTTTCAAACAGTCTCGTTTCCCAAGTCCAGACTCTGATTTTAAAAAAAAATCTCATAAACTGTAGAACAATTTATCCAACCTAACTCCACCTTCCGGCACTCTGTCTTCTGTTGGAGCACAGTGAAAAACCACATTTTATACAACTGCTAACATTGTGAAAGAGCAATTTTATCGATTTGTTTGTTGCGCTGCTGTGCTTGCACTTTGCTGCATTTCTTGTATTCTACACACTCTCTTAGTGCACTGCAACGTCAAGACAATTTTTCAGATGCATCAGTGCAAATTCTAGATTTTCACATTTTCGGTTGCAGGCTTTCAGAACCTCCAACATCAGTAAAGTTCACATAATTCAAGCCAAGGGAAGTTCATTTTGAATATTTTCTCTGTAAACACACCCTGTATTAATAGGTCACACTGTTGAGAGTTTTGCATTTCTTCAAACAGTAACTGAAGTTTAGAGATGTGTTGTTTTTTTAACTGCAGTTTTATCCTGTAGAAGTTTTGTTTTTCAATATACAAATACGAATTCTGATTATATAAGTGTGTGCACTGGTTCAGAAAAGCATGCCTCACTGGAGCTGATGCTTGTCTCAACATCAGCTTGTTTCTGCCTTTCTCATCTGTCTGCGTCATCAAGAGGAAAACCATACAGGTCAGATATGTGAGACTCAAACACACACTGTCCCTCACACTCAGACTCACACGTGCACACATGCACGCAGACTTAGGGTTGGTTTAGATAATTGTTTGGTCAGGACAAGTCAGTTTAAGGGGATTTGCCTGCCATTCAAATAGGGCTGAAGGATAAAATGCAGCAGAAGGACGTGGGAAGTTTGCATGGTGATATGGCCGCTGGGCTTCATACATGGTCTCGCCATATTTGCACGCACCACCTGCAGGCGTGTGTGTGATTGTGTGAGAAATTGTGAGTGTGTGTTTACTTAAGGATGTGACAGGTCAGTATTTTCATGCATGACTCATTTTGTTTGTGGTAGAATGTGTCTGTGTGTGTGTGTACGTGCGCATGCATGTGTTTGTGTGCATGTGTGTGCACAGTCTAAGGCTAGGTGTCAATACTCCTGCCTCCCTTCCCTTTTCTCACCCTGCTATCACCATGACAACCTCCTGACTCCAGCTCAGCGGCACACAGCAAATATTTCTCTCCCCTCCCCCCCTACATGTTCATCCTCCTCACCCCATCCCCCCATACCCTCTCTCTCTCTCTCTCTCTCTCCCCCTCTCTCTCCCTCCCTCTCATCTATCTCTACTTTATTCTCACTACCTTCATCTCCTGTCTCCCGTGTCTCCATCTCTTGCTCTTTTCCCATCTCCAGCTTTCTCCGGTTCCCCTGTTATGTCTACATTCTACAAATACTTGAAAGAGTTCCTCCTTCCTGACTGTCGTCTTTGCCGAAAGTCTATCTGTTATTTGCACTCCTCTATTTCTTTCACTTCGGTTCTCTATTCTCTGCTCCCCACTGATTGCCTCTCACCCCTTCCATCAGTATGAAACTTCCCTTTTTCTCTCCATGAACTCCTTTACCCCACCCCTCCCTCCCCAGTCCTCGCCTTCCCCCTATAGAGCGAAGCTTATGGAACACTGTCTTCCATTTGTCCTGCACTACATCTTCATTAGAACCACACAGCCAAGATCATACACAATGCAATTACAGGTAGCATTTTATCAACCTGCACCATCAAGTTTTATCAAGACTGAGAGAGACCGCCTAGTCTGAGGGGAAATTTGCAGGCTGGCACAGCATCGATACAGTCCCTCGGCCCTAAGTGGCTGACTAACTCCCGTCGCATCTGTTATCATTATCATCAGCAAACCATTTCTGCTCTGTAACTAAATCCAATCATTACCAATGGAGTCCGCGGCGGAGATCTATTTGAGGCGGAGCGGCTCGTGCTCTCCAACGGAGGAGGGCCAGGCTCCATCAAAGGCTGCAGTGTGTTATCTGAGGCGCACAGCCCCGTCTCTGCTGCAGACCCCTGTCTCTGCAAATCCCCCTCCCCACGTCTCCGCGCAGTTCCAGCCCCATCCACGCACCACTGTGTGACGGTGCGAAGAGATCAAGGACGTGACATTTTCTGGAACGCGCTGCAATTTTCAGCTAGGCGCAAAATGAAAGGGAGTAAACAGACAACCTGTTCCGTCCCGTCTGAGTTTGCATCAGTCTGTGTGTGAGTGTGTGTGTGCGTCATCGCTCGTCAGACAGTTGAAGGGAGTGACAAGTATATCTGGGTTTATATTATCTATTCCTGGAGGCAGGCAGGGTGAATAAGCAAAAAAAAAGAAGAAGTGAGGATGCTGTTTCATCTCTTCTCTATTTATATTGTTTTTCAGAGCTTCACTGCTCCAATCCTTTCTCGCTCACCCCGCCCTGCATCATCTTCTCTTTCCCTTCCTTTTCCTCCTGGGGTATTGCCCCGTAACACTGAAGCCCCAGCTGAGGCCACATTTCCACCCCACCCTCTCAGATCTCTCTTTCCCTCCTGTTTCTCTTCGGTTATGAGAGATGACAGAAAGGGTTCGGCCCCAATTCCGGCGAGAGTGAGAGCGAAAGAGCGAGGAATAGAGGGAGGGAGAAACAGAGAGAAACAGAGAAAGAGGCCACGGGGATGCAGAGGAAGCCACGGTGACCTTTCCCTGCAGCTAAACAACCAGTTGATGAGCTTTTCATAGAGAGTAAGGCCAACGAGGTCTGACAAGCCACATCGATGCTATACATACACACACACAAAAACGAAGATGCTCGCGGCCAGCTGTTGATACTCTTGTGTATACTCCCACAGTTAAATATATGAGAAGCGTAACACACACAGAAATGCACACCTTCTCAAGGAGAAAATAGACCTGTGGCAATATTTTAGTACTCCAAATCCCCTGCTATAGGTGGCAGATATCTAAATCACCTCCATCCCATGATAGCAGGGCTTAAAACCTGCTGATGGTGCTGGTTCTTATATAGGACACCCACACAGCATGTCAGCAACTCCTGCCAGCTTGCACAAGCCAAACAAGCACAGCTTTTGCATGACAACATTTTGTAAACACCTCAGAGACTTTTTCCCTTTATTAAAAGTGAAAGGAGAAACCAGCTTTCCTGACACTTTTGGAGGCGGACGGTGCCCCGCAGGCGGGCTGAGAGGCTAAAGACAAAGGGAACAGTGTGCTATGACGGCCGCACGGCTAGTAACAGCCCTGTCACTAACATTTACTGTTGGATTGTCTGTCCCCCTCTGAACCACAGGCAGGTCAAAACGGTGCTCCCTCCACAATCATAAATAAAACACAGACACAGTCTAGGGCTCTGGATGGAGGGGAGACGGAAAGACAAAAGGGATGGAGGGTGAGAGGGAGAGAAAAGAGTTATGGGGACATATAAAGATGGATGATAGATGGCACCCACTGAGAATGAAGTCATCTCAGCGGGACACACGCTGACTTTCTTCTGTCACTTCAGTCTGTAGGCAGTTCTGCTATTTATGTTTGGAGCTATGTTTCCTTTTATTTAATTAGTATTGCAGAATCACTCTGTAAACAGCCTGAGAAGATGCAGGTGAGCTCAATACATGTGTGTGTGTGTGTGTCTGTGTGTGCTTGGCAGGTGTGCATCTGCCTCTGCACACACTGACATTTTAATCACTCCAGGATCTCTGTCCTTTACCCTCCCGTCTCTCTCTCTGCTCTTCCTCTCTTTATCTCCCCACGTTGTCCTCCCCGTCTTAACCTCCTCACTCTCGTGCTTCCTTCTCATCGCTCTGAGCAGGGTCGCACTTTAATGGTGCAATCAACGCTATTAAAAGGTTGCTGTTAAACATCCGTCCTTTCTCTTCCAGTATTCCACTTTCTTTCTATGTAACGCTTCACCTGCCCCACCCAACTGTGCAACGCCTGGAGGGGGAGGTCTTTGCTTCTGTGTTTGATTACCTTGTTAAGCTCATTAAAAATGTCCAGGCCCTCTGTCTGGTCTCTGCAGTTTCTCTCTTTATCTCCACATTGTTTGTTTTTTGCTCCTCGCCTTACCTTTCTCTCCATCTCCTGCCTTCCCACGATGTGACATGCGTGCCCCTGAATAAATCTATTTTTCCTTCTTGTTGCTCCTGTGTTTTCCCTCGAGGACGGCGCCTTTTATCTTCTCCTCGTATTAACAAGAAGCCTCACCCCACGTCTCCTTATCGCTTCCCACTACAACAGTCGCTCGTCTCTCCAGCACAGATTTCAACAAATGATTTACAAAAATGGCTGCGCCAAAGTGCGCCCTACGAGTTTGGACACAAAGACATGATTGCTCAATTCTTCCTGCTGTGCAAGAGAGCATGATGACTGATGTAAACAGACAGTTTTATAGCTAAATATAGAGTCTCATTATTGAAGCCCGGGCACTGTGCGAGACTCCCTTTAGCACCATGCCCAATTACCTCTGATCAATTCAGGGAGCGTTGGGGAAAAACTGTGTGTCAGGCAGTGTGTGGTTCTCAAATGGTTGTTACATGTTTTAAATAAGAAAAATTTACTTGTAATTAAAGAATATTGTAGAAAAGTATTTTTTTCAATTTCGATCATTTCTTTCTCAATAAAATGTGACCAAACAGGTAAAATACACTACAAACAATGGCAATTATTCTGATTATGGTGGTGTTAATGAGAAAACTATAAGCTATAATAACCCTGGTGTATATCATATCATTGTATTAGTGTTCGTAAAAACTCTGGCATTAAATTTTATTTATGTATAATAACTTATAAACTTAGACTTAGACTCAACTAAGTCTAAGTTGTAACTCATGAAAACAAACATAAACAGCGCCCTTCACTAAATCCTTTCTGTCTCCACTTTTATCTCTGACATGTCTTAACTCCTTGACATTTTCGGCTTCTTTCTCTAAACCTGGATGCCTCCCCTGTAGCTCATAATCAATTCCCCTCATAGGTAGCTCTTTTCTTACAATCCTCCCTCTTTGTCTCCACGCCTCTTGTCTGACATTACCCTGTTTTAACCTTGTGTGCCCCCCATCTGCTCTCCTCCAGCCAGCGCCTGCAGGCACGCGGTGGGCGTAGTGTGTAATAGGATGGCACAGTAGGTGAGATTAAATTAGGCCAGTGTATGGGGATTACAACCCACTCAAAACCTGATCCCCTCCCACTCTCTGTAATCCAACCCTAATGAATATATCATGGCTGACACAGCAGATAAAGTGCCGGCGAGAAACTAAAGTCTACACGTCGCCGAGACACAGAGAGGAGACAAACACAAACGGCCTGTTTACTCACATCACCTGCAGTACTCGAGGATGCTGTGTCTCTCCAAGTGCGTATCGGATGCTCGAGTTTCATGCCCCATCTATTTCGGTTATGGTTAACTCAAATGAAGTGTAGGGATAGAGTAGGGAAGAGCCAAGCGACACAAAATCAATACACTTAAATGTAAACACTTGAAATAAATAAGCCTTTAGATGCAGAACAGCATTCAGAGCACTGCCTAACCACACTGTATTTCACATGTGGGGAAAATGTCACTCAGTCAACGTCAAGCCGTCACATTCAATTCAGCACACTCGCTCTTAGGTCTCAAAAACTGAAGAAAGAAAGAAAAACACAACACGTCTGACTCTACATGTTTTGGCTGTGACACATCTAACACTGCCTCTTACCAGTGCAATCTATAGATTTAATTAATCTACAACTGAAGCACAAAGTTCCCAGAGTGAATTTTCAGAGTCCCAGGGAACATCATCCTGATTAGTGAAGGCTTGAGGGTGCTTATCTGATGCTTCAAATCGCCAGATATGTTCTGGCATTAAGCCTCAGGTTTGAAGCCAAGTCCAGGCTTTCAGGGAGCAAACAGAGAGATGGACAGTGCTTGACTGGGAAGATGCCTCAGTGCCAGAACGTAAATGTCTTTCAGGAAGGCTTACTCAACTTTTTGTGACAGAGTGCATCACAGCCTCCACAAAAAAACATTCAGATGCGACTTTCAAAGTATGGATTGTGGCTGAACGCTGCTATTTTCATCTGAGTAAACAGAGTAAACAAAGTTTAAGTACTGGCAAAAGAAAAATACTGGCCAAGGAGGAAACTGACAAGGAAAACACAGATCAAAATGCTTGTAGACATGTAGAATGCAAAATGTGAACTTCACATAAACAATATTCATAAATATGGAGGTTGATTGATTTACATAAATAATATATTATATGTGTATAGAATTTATATGTATTATAATTTGTAGTAGCAAAAAGTAAATACAAGCTCTCTAACATAAATATATATATTGGTTATAATGTAACCAATGAGAAAATGGTGAGTGAGAATTTTAACATACAGCTCTTCTGCAAGCTCTCGTGTTTGTTTGCTTCTGTGTCTTCAAATTCAGCTTCTATGTGAATATTTTATACGAGTGAAAATTTAAACACGCAAGTTCAAATGTTCTCACATCAAACCCACAAGCTCTCGCATTTTGCAACATATTTATCTGTATTTATCTAAAAAAAGAGCCTGTCAAAAGCCTAGCAGAGCAGTGTGATGTAACTTAGAGCAAAGCAACAGTGCTGAAGTAGCCTACAGTACTGAGACACACCATGCCCACAAGTTTCATTAAAAATGCAGCCGGCCTCACAGCAACAGATCAATAAATTAGTAAACCAATGCTGTTGCGTCTCCTCAATAAAAAGCTTGAGCATCGTAATGAAAGCCAGAATTGAACAATGATAAATAATTCCCTGAAGTATACAAATATGATAACAGAGATATGAACAAATAAATGCATTAGCTTATAATGTTATAGGCACTAAATTTGCTAGATTGGACTTTATAAAACATAATGGACTACAGATAGTGTTGTTGGCCATTAACTACTTTCAGTCTGCACTCCTACCATCTGACACGGTATTGTTCTAGGTAAATAAAATAAATACTGAATATGTGTGTCTGTGTGTGTGTGTGTGTACATATATGCATATATATATATATATATATATATATATATATATATATATATATATATATATATATATGTGTGTGTGTGTGTGTGTGTGTAGATGTATATGTATTATTTTTTATTTTTTAACTTTCTGTATGTTAACTTAGATCACATTCTCAAATAACATTGACTAAAATAATACTAATTATCTAGGTTTACTTTATACAACAACATAATTTTGTATACACTACATGAAGCACAATGGATCATCAGTATATTTATATATACACTTGACTTGAAAGAAACTTTGATTATAGGTAACTACTCTTGGCTATCCAATAACTTTTAATGTTACCTTGCCAACTACTGGATATCAATGTGGCCATCTGACTCTTGACATTATTGTTCTCTAATGAAAGGGAATAACCCAACATAGTCATTTGATTTATAGTTCATTCAATAATGTGGGCATCTCGTGCCACCCAAAGTCCATGGCGAGTCATGCATGCGCGCAGATACACAGAGAAACATCTCTGACAATCAACAGAACACTTCATAGATGCAACTGGGAAACACGCTGGACAGTGGGTCAATTTAGTCCAATTATAGTCTGTGATGTGAACAATAAAGCCTCTTTGATGGAGTTGACTGTGTTCCAGATGCAGTGACGCCGAGGGGATTTTTCTCTTTCCCTGAGACAAAGATGTAATTCTGAGATAGAAAAAAAGATGAGGGAAGCATCAGTGGGGAAAAGAGAAGGTCAGTCATGAGGGCCCCTCCCCAATTCATCTTCAGTATTATGTGTGGCCTCACCATCCAGCCTGGTTCTTTATATTAAACAATGCACAGGGAAGAAATTTAATTCACAGAGCTTGAATTGTTTTTGCATCATAACATAAAGTGATAAAGAATGTGGCTTTTTTTTTTGCTTTTTTTTTTTTTCAAATTCCATCATTTCAGGCTATTTTTCTCTAATATCTGGAGCCTCCAATTTCATTATTGGTTTGGCAGTAATTAATTTCTCCCCCAGTTTCAAGTAATATCCACAGTGGGGTCCCAGTTTTGAAATTTTAACTGCCAATATCATATTTGTTACCCAGGGGAATTCTACCATTTCTTCTCTCTCATATGATCACTTCTGAAAGCTGTAATAAGGTAATTCACTCTGCCAAATTAAATTCATTTCCATACATGACGCCTCTATTTGTGCCCTGGTCTCCATCGCAGGTTCAATTGTATAATAGGGTTGGATTTATGAGTCTTTGTCTGAGAGCCTCTTTCTGGGAAGGCTAATGGGAGCCTCAGTCATTATTTTGATTAAGACCCCTATGCAAGCTTCTCTGTCCACCACTGCATGAATACTGATATAAGTGAAACCAAAGAACTGCAAAGTTAGAGTGGGGAAAAGAGAAAGAAAAGGAAAAATGGATTACCTCGGTGGAAAGGTTTGCTCTAGCTGTCTAAGAGAAGAGAGACCAGGATTCTTAAGTGATGACTGGAACAAGGTGGCTCTGAGAAATCGCCGTGACGATCCTCTTCCATGTTGTCTCATCTCCCATAACAGCCTTTATCTTTCCGCCATCTCTGCTGTCGCTTAAATCAATCCTTTCCATCTTCGGGTTTTCATCCCTGCCCGCCCCATTTCACCTGCGCACATCTCATTCTCCCCCCTTTTCCTGGCCTCCTTCCCTCCTCCTCAGTCCTCTATAATCATTTACCCGTGGTAGGCCTGTCAATCCATCTGACCCTTAGCTCCCTAAATCACCACAATGTATTCTCCACCAAACCCTGACAGCATGTCTACACGATCCCCTACTTGACACCCAGTGGGCCGACTCCCATCTGCACAGTCTAAATCAAACAACCTCCAAGCCGCAACCGGGGGAGGGTGGGGTGGGGACTCTCCATCTTGACAGCATCCTGAAGGTGCTCATGCAGCCGCGAGCGCGCACACACGTGCAGGGGCATCGGAAGGCAGGCGCACGCGCTGAAAGATGACTCAAGGGAGTTCACTCACAAGCCTTTGAATCCGCATTTGTGAGTTTGTAACTACAGAACTCTTATTCTCAAAGGAGGATGAAAAGAAATACAGAGATGAAACACTTATTGTTGACACTTCAGTCTAAGAGATATTTCTCTCTCTTAACCCTTATTTTACCCCGTCACCACTTTAATGGCTGAATCCCCAGAAAGTGGCGTGTGCGGTCTTTGATCAGTAGCAGACGTTTAAGTAATCAGGCCAGGGAGGCAACATTAGAGAATCTTTAATTTGGCGCACTGCAACAGGATCTCTGCAGTGTGTATTTGCAGAGTGTTTTGTTTGTGTGTATTGCAGTAGCCGTGCCTGCGCACATGTTTATGTGTGTGTCTGTGTGTAGATGTATGTGTGTTTGGTGCGCGGGTTGACTGGCAAAGGTGCCCTGAGGCTATAACAGGTTGCTGAGGAGCGAAAGGGCCAAGTGCAGAACTGCTCTTCCCTGGAGTTGCTCCTAACTGGCAGATTGAGAGCAGATCACTCTTCTCCTCCTACACAACACCAGCTCTCCACTTCAACACCAGGACTAAAGCCTTTTGGAAACAGGCCAGCCTCTGACATTACCATCCCATAAAAATTAATACTGCAAAAAGTAGAAATATCTGCCCACCTCTCCTGAGGTCCTTCAATCACAATCATTAGAGTCATTATCTTTTTGCCTGTGCATTCCCATGGTTCTTCCTTTTGCTATAGCCCATCCTCCCTCATGACCTTGCCCTTTTCTATATCCTAGTTGATCTCTCTCTCTCTCTCTTCAAAACCTATAGAACATTGAACATGCATTGGGGGATGCAGAGTTCCTTGTCTTTCAAAAGGAAGTCCAGCTTCTTCTCTCTCACCTTCATCTTTTTTTATGTTGCTCACACTATCCTCTCCTGCCTTCTCTCTGTCCGTTCACTGCAGATCCCTGTCCCTCTCTCCTCACATAAATCCCCCTTTCCATCCATCTCTTTGATGGAACAGCTCAATTAACCAGCTCGCGTCAGAGGGGAGATTACATTCTGCACCATACTGTAGCAAGGGTAATCATACACTCCAAGTCTAGCCAGCTTCTCCGACAACAACGTCTCCGCTATGCCAGCGCCTCCCAGCACCGTCCAGAGACCCAGCCTGCCACTGCCTTACAAACTGCATTAAATAGTATGATAATGTGACCAGCAGTGGGTCTCTGGAGCATTGCTGCTACAGAGAGGATGCACATGCACACACACATACATATCCAATCACTCCAACACGCCCTCTTCAGCAGCAGCTGTATCTTGATCTATTGTGTGACTGTGTGCAGTGCAGTATGTTTATGGATGTTGTACAGATGGTAACAAGTCATTGTCAGGCGCAGTGCCTTCCCTCCCCTCCAGTCCCTTGACTGGGTTCATCTGGGACAAGCTGCAGGCTACTGAGGCATGGAGGGAGGGAGAAAATGATAGAGCGAGCAGGTTCAGCACACACACACACTCTCTCATGAACAGATGCACAAAGATACAGACATATGCGAGAACTTGAGAGTAAGATGTATATCTGGCCACATCTTTTCGGACAGGATTGCTTGATATGATGCACAAATATGTACTTACCCACAAAGCACCAGACATGCAATAGAACACGCTCACAGCCTTCAGCAGCTGCTTCTCGTAATACCATTTTCTACATCATTAACACAACTGGTGGAACACTGTCTATTTTCTGCCGTTGGCTAGAACAGATGTGTAAAAGGCCGCAGAGGGCGACAGCAGGCAGCTGCATGGCATACAGCCAGGTGAGCGTCTCTTTTCATGGGCACACCTCCACAGTCTGCTGCGAGTGCTGCCCCACCCTTATTTGTACTTCCCCTGATATCTCCTTCCGTATAAATATCTCTCTCACCCTGTCTCCTGTTGATATCTGAATCGTTCTTTTCTTATTTATTTCTTCCCTTGTCTCAGTTCATTTTAGATCCCCTCTCTATCCTCCCTCCGAGGTCTTTAGTTTCAGTTTACACAGCTCTGTCATGCCCTGGCAAAACAGACCCACTGCAGCTGCAGGAGATAAGATTGGTAGACTGGAAAATTGTTGTAGTCTGCTTTGCTGCGCTGTTCACCATACAGCAAGAGTTTCATGCCTGCACATCAATGAAAATCAGAGCAGCACACTGCATTCATGGGCAGCACTTAACATTAAGCCACTCGCCGATTAGCTGGGGGAGGGGAGTGTGGAGAGAAAACGAATATTCATATTAAAGTAGCAAAGCAGAATCAGAGGTAAGGGCATAGTATCTGCCTGAGAAATTTTTCAGAATTTTCAGTTCGCAAATGCACAATGAAATATGAATTGGAATGTATATTTTCAATATGGATTTTTGCTATAAATATATATTAAATATATATTAAAGTGCAGTTCAATAAACAGTGCAAAAAAAATTAAACATTTATCTTTAGAAAAAGTCATCCAAATTATCCACAAACAGAAATTCATACTGTTAATACATTTTTAGGCAGTAAATCTCTAATCTGTCTGATAAAGTATTCAGTGAGGCAGCACAATGGCACGCTGCACTGCTGTATATTCAATATTAATGTCTGAGGATACCCTGTTGCATGCAATGCACTGACCGTTCAATCAGCATGATGAATTCACAAAATCCCAAGAAAAATAATTTCTTCTAAAAGTATTCCCAACAACAGGTTATCCACGCACCTGGCCCCAATACTCCAAATCTCTTTTAGTGGTTCAAAGTAAAGCAGAGCGACTGTGTGGTGTAATTAAAGACAACCCCAACAACCACTGAAACAAAGAGGTGTTTTGACATTTGTCTAATTATCCTTTTCTCTAAGCTAAGTGTGTTTGGAAAAGCTGTAATATAAATAGTTTTCCTGAACACAAACACACCACCAAGGCCAAATTGCCAAATGGAGGACAATTAAATAAGGAGCTGTTAAAGTGATTTACATGAACCTGACTGTCATCTTTTTCTGCCAGTGAAAGATGAGCCAAAGGTGTGATTCCATAACAAGCCACCTCCACCTAACAGGCTAATTAATCCACTCACCAGCTCTCTCCTGCTCTCCTCCTGTGTAATGACAAACTGTTCGTCTCACCACGAAAGCGCCGTCTTACCTTCACAGTGATGCTCCTTTGCTCTTTGCAACTCCCTGCGTCCTTTCCCCCCCTTCTCTTCCTTATCTACTTGTGCCTTTTTCTTCCTCTTCTCTGTGAAATTGATTGTGCCCCTCTCCTCTCTGCTGATGCTGCAGTGATAGAAAAACACACCCTCCTTCGGCCGCTCTCTCCCTCCCTCCCTGACTCTCATTGGCTGCCTGTTAGAGGTGACATCACCCTTCTTCTCTGCCTGCTTCCCTCCCTCCTCCTCTGTTCCCTCCCTCGCTCTATCTTCACCTCACTCTCTGTGGATTCTGACCATTCCTTTATTGTACACCCCCCCATCATCCCCTCCCTCCTGTCCTCTATCTATTCCCTCTGCCCCCCTCTTCATCCCTGCATACAGTCTGGATTAGCAGTTTCCAGCCGCTCATACTACTGCTTATATATTCAGCCTTGCAGTGCCAAGAATAATAATGCACCCTGGAAATTAGCATAGAGCACAGAGCCTGTGGTCCTTCAGCACTTTTCCTCTTTCCTCCTGCACCAGTCCAGGAGCACCAAGGTGAAATAACGGCCGTAAGAGGTTTTGAGTTAGTAATCTCTACGCTCCACTGAGCTCAACTTTCATAAGCTTTTTTAATTCATTCTGCCACTAAAGGCATCGGCTGGGCTTCAGTTCATTATAGTGTAATCAAAGGCATGACTGGGATGAATGTTACGTAACGCTGATGAATAAAAATGTGTCAGGAATTACTGCTGTCTCTTATCTGAGTCTGGAAGGGTGGGTGGGTGGGGGGAGGTTTGGGGAGATACAGAGATGCGCTGCTTTTAATAAAGGGCCTAGGTTGTCTGGTTGTGTTTGCTCTCGTGATGACTCAAATTACCGTGTGGGTGACAGCAATCGAGACAGAGATCTACAGATGTTTTGTTTTCCATGCTGTCGTCTTGTCGCATCTTGATAACTGTGAATTTGTGTCTCCGTCGGCTGGCCTCATTTCTCCACCGGCTCATCCAAAATCCAGCAATACAAAATGAGATCTCCTTTTATTTGTTCTTAAAGCTCTGCATGGACCGGTACCGGTTTATGTCTCAAACCCCCTAAGTCCCTATTCCCCTGCCAAAACCCCTTAGATCCTTTAAACCACAGACTCTTAAACTGCTTCAGAGGAGGTTCAGTGAATGGAAGTGAAAAAATATTACACAAGTATCATATCATAATGAAATGTGTGACCATTATCCAATTTAATTGGGCCATAAAAATAAGTGGTAATGGAGTAAGAATAAAAATAGAAATATGTAATAATCAATAATGTTAACTATACTTGGGCCTTGAATAATAAAATACGTAAAAATAGCCTTTGGACAATCTTAGGCAGAGTCTCATGGCTTATGGGTAGAAAGTCTTCTTGAGCCTTTTAATCCTGGCCTTTTAATGTGTGCAGTATGTTCTTCTTGACCACAGGAGGGAAAACATAAGCACCAGACAGCCGCTGTCCACGATGGCTGTGGCGATGCCCTCGTGGATGGCGTGAGCAATTTCCAGTTACATACCATCACGGTCCAGTGCCACTCACAAAAAAGAAAAATCAATACTCGCAAACAAACACAACTTTAGGGTGAAGGGGTGTCTGAGGCGAGGCCCACAGTCTCAGACTTGCTTTGAAAAAAAAACCCTGCTTTGAACAATTATTCCTCTCAAATCCATTCCCAGTTAAAATCCATAAAGCAGATAAATTATTTATGCCAGATTTAACTATTATGCACTTTTCATCTGCTGCCCCTGAGCAGGTAGAACCAAATACAGTGGTACTTCTACTTAGGAAAATAATTCGTTCTGGAAGTCGTTTCGTAAGGTGAAAAATTCGTAAGTAGAGATGCTTTTTACATATAAATGCCCGAATCGGTTCCAAGCCCCGCATAATTCGGACATACATTTTTTATAAATTATAAAAATGCATCAAAACCTGTAACAAATACATGTTAGAATTAGATTACTGCACAATAAAAGTTAATACACACGTAAAGTTGAAATAAATACGAACGAAAGAAAATTTCTTTCGTAACAAGAGGCAATGTTTTTCCTGAAGAGGCGTTTCGTAACCTGAACATTTCGTATGTAGAGCCTTTCGTAAGTAGAAGTATCACTGTATAGCAAAACACAGTAACTACTAGCTGCAGTGTTTTTACACACAGTTTACACACAGATGTTGTTATACCTACATGATTGCTCTTATTTTGTATTTCAGTTCACTCTGTTTTTTGGCATCTTTTGAAAAGTCTGTTGCTGTATCAGCCGGTCCACCACTTTGCTCCTGACTGAAATATCTCAACAACTCTTGGATGGATTGCCATGAAATTTTGAACAGATATTAATTTCCCTCGCAGGATGGATTAACATTAATGATGACTCTTTCCATCACTGGTGATCCTCTGAATTTTCCTCTAGCGCCACCATTCATGCTCTGCACAGGATCATCTATCTTTGGTAATCCTTTGACTTTTTCTCTTTGACTTTTTTTTTTTAATTTGTCTAATTCCTTGTCCTTCCTTAATGCTAATTAGCTAATGTTAGCATTCTTGCACACTGAACGGTTGACATGGTAAACATACCCAGTGAATATTAGGACATTGGCATTGTCACTATGACGGGTAAGCATGCTGGTGTTAAGAATTTAGCTCTAATCACCAACACTCACTTTGTTGCAGACTGGGTGTCCCAAACACTGATATCTGGATGAATGCTGATTTGCATCTGAGAAGAGAAAGGAGGGCAAAGGTTGGTTGTGGGAAATATGTGGTTACAAGGACACAAGCACACCCATTCCACACTTGCTCCTAAAAATAAAGAACGACGCAGGTAATTGGGTCAGCACCATGTCCAGTTAGAAAACCCCGTTCCCACTGAGCCGCTGTAGTTTTTCTTTGTGACTCTCCAACCTGACGGTGCCAGCGTGCCCATCTGCCACGGGTGCCCGAGGATATGCCAGGCAAGCAGACAAAAACTGCTGCAGGAGCAGACAGCATGGGAATAATGATTGATGATGCCAGTTCAGATAGGTGAGAACCTCTGCCATTATCCTCGAGAGAGGCAGGACGGCTGAAGAAAGGCTGAGAGTTCAGGGTCAGAGCTGCGGCTGGACGGACGCCAAAGACAAAAACAAGATGGGACTTTGTAATCAGCTCAGTTTTTGTGACACTTTTTTGTGACTGTGACACAGTCCAAGAAGAGTAGGGAATGAAAAGAAGAGAAAGATGGTGGTGGTTTAATTTTAGCAGGTTTGCTCATCTCCCTGTAGAGAAATATGTGATTTAATGGAGATTGAAGATGAAGTCCATTTTGCTTTTTAGTAAAATGTTAGGAAGGGAACCAATTTTTCATATTAGTTCTTTGTTCGCAGCATAGTGGAAGAAGGATGTCCATGACTAACAAACTGATGTCCATGGGGCCTGGGCACGTGTGTGTGCACAGTGCAATACGAATTTATGGCCACAGTGGGAATTTTACTTTATCGACAGGAAGTTATAAGAATTTAATAGCCAGCATTATTCTCAATGGATACCACCTTCTGAGTTCATCCCCTCAGCCTCTGTTCTGACCAGGCAATTAAAAAACAACAACACTGTAATATTTAGAAGGCTGTTGCAAGTGGATGATGGGGAAAATTAGCATCCAGCTTGGAGGAAGTCTCACTCACGCTGATCAATAAAGATAATGTCTCTCCTGTCTGATTGTTTCACCTCCATGTAGCCAAAGTTTCATGTTAAAGAGACCCAAACAGGGGAAATCTACCTTCCTGACCTCTGCAGTATAAACTTATCTGTGGGGAGACGTTTGCCTCTGCTGTCACTCCCTCACACTGTACCCACTGGCTACGCCTTCACTCAAAACCATTCATCTGTGAGAGACTTTTTACTTGCCCTTGAAAAGGCTCTCTGCTCATTTTCCTTCCTCCCGACTCGACCGTAAGTGAGTCAGCTGGCAGACTGGCGGGAGAGATGGAATGATATACGAGGAGAAGGGTGGGGGGGGGCATGGAGCGAGGAAAGAGAGGGAGAAGGGAAGGCTGTGAATGAACAACTTAAAGTCTGTGGTTGCAGGAAAAACAGATGCAGTCAGCAAAAGACAGCGAGAGAGGGAGGGAGAGAGAGACAATTCCATCAGCTTAAAAAGCAGGAGGATGGAAGCAATATAGTAAATGGCTGCAGTGGAGGTCCAGAGCGAAGGAGCAAAGAGGTACTGTGATGGAGAGCACAACAGACTGAAGAAAGGGATGAGGGCGTACTCTGCCATTGAGGAAAGTGTGGGAGAATATATACAGGCAGGTATCAAAAGCTTAAAAAAAAATCAAACACAGTTGTCCTCAAAAGCCCACTGGATGTCTGGAAAGAGGACGTAAGCACAGGAGGATAAGGTTAAAAGGGGCCAACTATACGACAGACACTGACGCAGCAGTGGAGGAAGAACAACTGGCTGCAACAGAGGCCTTACAGAGCAACTAAGAGGATTAATTCAAAGACAGTAATGGAATGTTTAATCTTAATGTTTAATCTCAAGAAATGTGTGCGAGACCTAAAAAGGAAGTATCCGTGCTGTTTGCGCCGTAAAGAAGTGGTGGCTTTGAGCAGATGGACGACAAGGAAGCTGAGACACAGATGGCCGATGATAAAATGAGCTGAAGTCCTGGTTCTGGAGAAGTCAGTGATCAGCATAAATTCTTAGCCAAAAACAATTGGCAGAAATGTCAGGTTCAATTTATAAATAGTTCCAGGAAAACTGGACAGAGAGAGGGTATTACGGGAAATTATGTTTGAGTAATCACTGTCACTGAACTCACATGGACACAGTCACACCACTTGTTGCTCCAGTTGACTAGTCTGAATAATGTTCTGCTTATAAAGAACAAGTAACACCCATCTCATCTCATTTTTTTTTATACTTTGACTATTCTTGGAAAGAGACTTTTCTTACTACGTGACAAAGCGGAGCTAGCAGTGATCCCAGAAATGTGTTGTTCCAGGATATGAGTTTTTTTTTTTCGTGTGTTTTGTTTGTTTTTTTGGTAGAAAAGAGCGTGAAACAAAAACAGCATGAACACAGGAACAAACATCAGACTGATCCCATCATAACATGTACACACAGTCAGAGGAGGAGCGGCCACTGTTTGACTTGAGAGAGAAGTAAACAAATACAAAAAGACAATCAAAACACACAAAGCACCATACAGCATGAAAAAGTAGAGAAATGGAGAGATAGAGAGCTAAAAAATAAAGACAGAGCAAAAATAGACACGTGGCCAAATGACCAGTTTATTACAGCAGATCGAGGCGTATGGACTTTTGGACCTCACACACATACACACACACATACACACACACACACACACACATATATATGTACATTCTTTAAAAAAGTAATCGCACTAACTCATAGCCTCTCCTCCTCCTTCTCAGCCCGGTGCCTGCTGTAGTTAAAGGTTCCTGTTGGTTGTTATTAGTCGCATAAATCATGCCCCTGCCAGAAAAAGTATATTTGCAGCCTAAATAATTTTCCAGCAGCTACACTACACTAACTGCTCCACCTAGGAAGATGCAGTTGTAAAAAATGTGGTCTGACATGATCTGTAAGGCCAGTTGTTGCAGTGGTGAGGCCTCGGTAGATAGATATAAAAGCAGTAAACAGATGAATGAATTTATTTTCCAATACAGGGTTAAAAGACAAGTATAAGAAAGTGAGAACGTGTTGAGGAGGCGCTTGCAGCCACAGAGAGTGACAGAAAAAGATTTTTTTTTAAAAAGATAGCAGCGAACCAACAGTATGAGGGGTTGAGAAAAAAAGACAGACAGGGGGGAGGTGAGGGGGGGCGTTGATGTGACTGTTTTACAGAGATACAGGGAGAGGTGACAGGCAACAGAGCCAAAGATAGAACGAGAGTGAGAAGTGGGCAGTCGGAGGTAAATTCAACGACTCTCTGCTCCAACAGGGCCTGTCCGCTGGCTGCATGGTTCCTTGGTTGCTGATGTGGCTGCTGTTTGGAGATCCATTGATCCGGCTAAAGTCATTAGGTGGCCAGAAGGTCAGCCAGCCGTCTCTGACCTGGCGTTAATCACTCGCTAATTGACGGGAAATGACTCTGATTTAGTTTCCTGCCATGCTTAGAGTGGCCCGGCTGCCAGATATGACCAGCACTTCACTCACCAGAACCCATCTCATTAAGCGTGTTAACTGCATGTAAATAGCAATGAGTCAGCCTCAGACTAGAGTGCAGTGGTACGCCAAAGGTTAGCACACCATCAAAGACGAGTTGTTGCTGTTGTTGTCGGCGGAGAATGAAAAGGGGGGCAGTCAGTCAGAGCAGAAACAGCAATTTGCAGCTTATGTATACCCAAATTTTCATCAATGATATTCAAATTGAGGTTTTGCATAGAATTTGTTAGGGCACAACCAGTGTGTCAACGTTGTTAAGGCAAAGGAATGACTGCGCCATTTACTACACTGTCTTTTACTTTGTTCTTCCAAAAATAGAAATGACCCTTTGCTGTCCTTTATCTTGTGTGACAAAGCAGCATGGAAGAATTACGTCATCCCATTATTTGCATTTTTTTTAATGCAGTATAATGAGGTAGCCATAAAAACGTCACCAAGAGAAGATTAAGATTTTTCTTTTCTTGTACTGTGAACATCTCCCTGCTATATCTACAGATAAACAAGCAGTTTATTTCAGACAGTGCCATCACACCTCACTGCAGTTATTGTCTGCTGCAATATTACATCTCTCTCCGCGGCTCGACAATATTGCCTCTCCAAATGATAACCTTCAGTAATTGACCGCATGACATGATCTATAATGTGACGGGGCAAAAATTCATGCAGTGGCTTGCGTCCTCTAAAATGCCATGAGGTGCCCACTGCTGTGCCACCGAGGGGAGGCGAGGGAGAAGCTTCAAGGGGAGTGTGGGGAGGAGGATGCAATGTGGTAAATAGATGACGAGCACGAATACTTGGAAGCTCAGAGGTAATAAAGACTATGACCTTTACAGTAGACAGACTGTCACTTTTGGTTTGGGTCTGGCCTCGGCGCGTGTGTTTGTGACCATAGGCCAGCCCACGTCAACCCACCTGAGCCCAACTTTTGTCCACAGCTGACTCCTCTCTTCTCCCTGAAAGACTCGAATGCGCACAGATGCACAGATATATCGGATTTAAAGCCTGTAGATTTTTGTCTGTTGCGAACACGCAGACCATCCACTCCTGCCGGCCCCACTCCCTCGGTCCTCTTGTTCACAGGCAGATCAGCCTAATCGGGAGGTGATGACAAATCCGACAGATTCACAACAGCACATAACACCCTCCTGAACTCGCCACACTGCTGTCAAAACCGTGGGCTGCTCCTGTCCACCTTGATATGTCAAGCTTCTCCTTTTTTCTATACATTGGGAGCACCGGGTTCAGCGCATGAAAAAAGTGCAAACTCATGACAGTATGACAGTATGAGTCTGATAACAGATTCCCACTGGGTTTTTATTTTTTATTAATCATTTGGAACATCTGTCATGAATAATCCACACTAAATTAATGAAAAGAAACAATGACAAGCCATCAGCGTGATGCTCCCGTTCTGTAAATAGCAATAATGCTGCAAATGAAACTGGTGTTGACTTGATTTTGAATACACACCAAGCCCCACCTTTTTCCCTTTTAGTGCTTTGGAGGAAACTGGGGAGCTGTCGAAGTGGATGAGAAATTCTGCAAAGAAAAGGTTAAACGCTGTCATCAATTTCCTTCAGTATAAATATCTCTCTTGCTAATTAGAAACATTAAAGCAATTACTCTAATGAACTGATTTTGTCCCCTTGCCCGCTTGGGCTCTGTGCTAAAGAAGCCTTTCATCATTTTGCTCTGGGAGCGCTGTAATGTTGTGATTTATTCCAGAGACACAGAAGACAGCAGCAGTGAAATGTATTAGGCTGAGAGCTTTCTGGCTCATACACAATATAGTCATTATTAATGAACTCCACAGGCCCTCATTTCCTCCTCCACTGCCACTGATGAGGAGGGATTACTATTTTAAGTTAACTTTTTTTACTGCCAACAAGTTTTTGTTTTTAATGTAGCTGACACGTGCCCTAGTTGATTCCTGCTGCCCTTTAATCCCTTCACTGTGCATTTATTTGTCATATTGTAGTATGATAAAACCCAGCTGAAGTACCACAGTCTGACAAATACTGAATTTGTCACACATGCAGACTTTAAGGCCTCCATGGCTCCAAAAGCACACAAATCATTTCCATTCTTCCAACAGCCCTGTGAAAATTGTTGCCGGAGCATGAAATGGAAATATATCAGAGTGACTTTACTGGAAACCAAAACGCACTGACATGGAGAACACGTGACAGAGAACATCCTGTTCATTCTGTGTAGTCTAATGATCCCCACCCAGTGGAGGGGCCGGCACAGTGCATTGCAACGGCTCACTTGGCAGCACCACTGATATCTCCATCCCTGACTGACAGCTACAGGGGAGATACTGAGCCAAAGTTGTGACAGAGTTTCTTCAGCAGGAAATCTGAAATCCCCTCCTCCCTCCCAAGTGGAAGACAAGTTAACCCATTTGCGAGGAAATGTGTTGTGAAATCTTTTGCCAGGCGAATTCCCTGCATGAATTCATTATTTTTCTTTTTAATTGCAAATGAAAGCTTCCAGAAAGCAACAGATGCTTACAGAATATTTAAATTAAGCATAGCCAATGGAAAACTGCATGCTTCATGCATGAAGGGGGCTTTGGGGGAGGGATGTGGGGGCACAAACCTGGCTAGCCAATGTACTGTAAAACCAGGGCTTACTGTGGGGTCTAAAATCCCAGCATGACAGCTCTGTAATTTTATTTATCATGCCTCAGCACACACCAAATCAGACATGGACGCTCCTTATTCTCCAACGAGTGTGTAGGTTTTCAGTGGGGGTGGGGGAGGGTCAGAGAGACAGCAAAGCAACAAAGGCAGCGGTGATGATGCTGGCGGCGGGGATTCGATTTCCACTGTTGTAGCGGGTCCTCAAGCGGAACAAATTCCGCACGCAAGAGCAGGTAAAAGAAGATGGATACACAGGAGGGGACTGAGAGAAAGAGAGGGAGTGACAGGTGCAAACTGCATACATGCAAGGGCTTTAGTGGAGGAGTGGAAAGTGGGGAAGGAAACCCACAGAGGCCAAATTAACAGAGGTGTTTTGTAACTGTTAGCGATGTTAGTTAACGAACAAAACTGACTGACAAAGCCAACATTAGCTTAAGTAACGTGCAGTGTGGTTCATGACGGATGAGGCACTGACTGGAATGAGGGTTGGTGAAGTCAATGGGATAAAGTTAAAAGACCAAGTCACAGCCATACAGAAACCTTGGGTCACTTTTTTGGACTCCCTTCAACATTTATTTAGTGAGTAGGATTTAGGGGCAGACATGTTTTTTTCAGCTATTGTTTTTGTTTGTTTGTTTGTTGTTTTTTTTAAGAAAAAGTTAATTGTCCTGCAACTAATTGAAGTAAATGCAATGTGGTAACCTAAAGCTATGGTGGATTTCTAAACTCTTAGGCTAATTTATTGTTACAGTTGTCCTTCTAAAAGGAAACTATCAATAACTACATGAGCTTTACATTTGTGCAATAATCTCACAGACATATCACAAGATATTAGATAACATGTTGGTATTTGTCCGCCAATTTAGGAGGGTATGACCTGTGGGGACTTTCTGCATACAGCTTAGGAACTGGCTTATATTTATATTATTATTATATTTTTTAATATTATTATGATGTTTGTAGACAAATTACAATATCATGAGAGTTTGCCAAATGATGTTTTGATATAAATGAATCATTCATTTGTTTACATTTGCCTCAACATTCTAGAATTAGTAGAATGTTGCGAGGTCATCATGGTGAGTACTCACAGGAGTACTTAAACTGACCAAGCACAGAAGACAGAGTACAGAAGACTTTCAAGACATTTCTGTTTTTTGTAACTTCAGTTTCCGTCAGTTTTTGTAATTTCAAAATAGTAAACAGTGATTATCATAGGAGTCACAGAATATAAATTGTGTGCCGATAACAAGCACTGTTCAGTGTGAGGCATCCAGAAGACAACTTGGTGAGTAGTAACAACAAAATTCTGGTAAACGTTGAAATCTCTCTTACTTTTTAATCCACATGCTTACTAATGATGGGGCATGCTGTTGGTATACTTATTTCACTCAGCGGATAACATAGTAGATTACCCTCAGGTCTCTTTATAAGGCCCCTTGTCTGAAGAAGCCAGGGACTTTGTAAAGTCGCTATTTTGTTAGGTTGAAAACATTTACCACCGGCTCTATTGAGAGTCTATAACTAAGGTTGATTCCTTGAACTTCATCAAAGTCCTTAAAAAGTATCTTAAATTATACTGCTGACCTGAAATATTGAGATTATGGAAAATACCTGTATGTTTTAAAAAATCGGAGTGACCCATAGATATGTGTGCTTTATTACTGCAGTGTTGCCAACTCCTCAGTAAGGAACGTAGCTATTGGCTGTGTTAGAAGGCACTAGATGGCCTAATGTGGGAGAGATAAAAAGTGTGTGTTAAAAAAAGGGTTAGATATGTTTAGAATTACAATTAACTTTTTCTTCAGTTGATTCTGTTTGTTTTTATATTTTTCCAATGAAAATGGGCATCTCAAAATACCTTCATGAGTTAAATGCTTTGCGTAGACCCACAAATAAATTTCATCCTGTTTTGTTAAACGTTAATATCAGCATCAGCTTTGCACATACGCGTGATTCACTGGCAGTCGGTGGATATTGAGTGGTCATCAACATTGCCTGCAAAAAAAAGTCACCAATGAGCTCTGTGTAAAATTGCATTTACTTGTGTTGCTATTCTTTTTTTAAACCACACTTTCAATTTAGATTTGAAAACAAAAATATGAAAATGTAATTAAATTAATGATTGACACAGTTCTGATTCAGATTCAGATCTGAATGTGAATCAGAATCAGTATTGTGTGCATGATGAAGGTCAGAGTTGAGAATAGTGAGTCGGTGCTATGATGATGACTAGCAAAAGGTGTTTCTTACGACCAAGAAAATGGCAGAAAAAAAGAAAGAAAATGTATCATTTTCACAGTGAGTAGGAGGAAGAGTTCTTTTTTACTACTGTGAAAGAAAACTGTGTGTGTCTCATTTCTGGGGTGAAAGTGGCGATGACAAAACGGCAAAATGTGAAGCGACACTTCAGTACATGCCAAAAAAAGCTAACAGGCTAACTACCCACCAGGCAGCGCAATACGGGTGGAGAGAGCTAGCGAGTTAAAGGAAGCTTTAACCAAACAGCAGTCTTTATTCACCAGGCCAGTGAAAAACTCCAAAAAAACAAGCCAATTAAAGCTGCACATTTATTGATGAAGAAGAAGAACGCGTTTTCAGACAGGGGGGTTTTAAAGAAGCAATGATGCTAATTGCTGACACCGTGTTTAAAGATGAGAAAAATGGATCCGATAACATATCCACTCCCTCTGATGTCCAACTGGGGGCAAGTGCGATGATGAGAAGAGTTTAGCCGTGTCTGGGTACGTGACTGAGGAGCTGGATCAGGACCAGGCAAGGTGCAGTTTTGGTGCCTTGTGGACTTAGAAAAATACAATGATGTATGCACAGCAGTGAAGAAAGGTTGCCAGCCTATTTGGTTCAACCTATCTCTGTGAATCAGCCTTTCCTGACAAGAACTTCATCTAAAACAAACAGTACACACCTCACTGATACACATCTGCAAGACTCCCTCAGAGTTGCAGTGTCAATATGCTGGCCTCCCACTGAAGCAGTTTATCCAGCTAGCCAAACATGTATGCTCAGAAAAGACTCTCAGACCGAAAGGGTGGCGTTGTCTTCGACCTTTTACTGACTTACATAACTTGACTGTGAAACTGCAATACAAACAATACAAAGATATCCATAAATAGAGACTCTTCTATATAGTCTTATGGACAAAATCACAGAACTATTGTAGATAACATTAAACAGTATACATCAACTGCAAAAACTGATATTGCTTGGTGATTGGATTGTGATAAGATTTTTTGGAAAATGTTATTTCAGCTCAGTGTAGTGATGCAAACATGCTCATCTCTGGTTGCTGTGATCCAGACAGGAGCCTCCAAGAACAAGAACATGAAACACCACTACAGACCTTTCTCCCAGGACTACAGACACACCTCCTAGGACAGACCTGGGCAAACTGTTCCACAAAGGGCCAGTGTGGCTGCAGGTTTTTGTTCCAACCAACCAAGACCACACACTTTCACTAATCAACTGTCCGAAGACTGAGATCAGTTTATTAAATGAGTCAAGTTTGGTGTGCTGCTGCTTGGTTGGAAAGAAAACCTGCAGCCACACTGGCCCTTCGAGGAACAGTTTGCCCAGGTCTGTCCTCAGACAACAAAAGTAACCCCAGGATTACAGACCTTTCTCCCAGGGCTGCAGACTAACTTTCTAAGACAACAGTCAAATCTCCCAGCACTATAGACCAGCCCACCAGGACCACAGACCAGGTCTACACACTGGGCCCTCAGTACCAACTGCACAGGACTACAGACAGACCTGCCAGGACTATAGACTGACTTTGCAGGACTACAGACTGGTCCCTGAGGAGTACAGACTGACCTTCCTGGACAACAGACATACCTATCAGGACTACAAAAGTAATCCTAGCACGGCAGACGATATGCAGTGTTTTACGGTGAGCATGTTGTGTAATTTCCTGTTCTCCTTGTGCTAGAACTGTGTGAATAGACACTCCAGAGTATAATTTTTCTTAAATACTCTCTAAATTTCACACAATTGCAGTTAAACACCACAGGAAATTTTATCAAAGGTTAGGGACTATTTAGTTGTCCAAAAGCTTAATTTTGCGTAAAACTCTTAAATTAATTTGGTTCACTGGTTAGTTCCTAAGCTATCTCGTATTAGCAATGGCTTCTCCCTCTCGCTCCTCCTCTCCTTTCTCTTGCTCGGTGTGTCAGATGTTTAGCTGCTCTTCTGCCTCCTTTAGTGGAAACGGTACATGTAATAAATGTAACTTAGATGTAGGTTTGAAGACGATGCTGACAGAGTTAGAGAGGCAGCTCGGCAATGTTAGCAGTTATACAAGTGTAGTTAGCCAGTAGCCAGTGCAAGCCAACCGAGTATAGGGTTAGCATCAGCTAGCACTCCCCCGGCAGACCCTAAGTAGCCAAGCGGCTGGATAACTGTTCAAAGGAGACATAGCTTAAAAAAGCCCACCATGGTTCAGCACCAAGCACTTTCTTTCTATTAATGTTCTTCAACACACTGGACGAGGAGGTGGAGTTGCAGCCATTTTTAATTCAGCCCTATTGATAAATTCTCAGCCTAAAGAGGACATCTCATTTGAAAGCCTCATTATTACTTTTTTATCTGCAGCATGGAGGTGCGCAAAGCAAATTTTAGTTGCTGTAGTGTACCACCCTATGCCAATTTTTTAAAATTAGTTTTATCTGAATTTTCAGCGTTCTTGTCACATTTGGTCTTTGAAATTGACAGGTTAATTATGGAAGGTGATTTCAATATTCATGTGGACATGGATAGTGACAGTCTTAGCACAGCATTCATGTCATTATTGCACTCCACTGGGCATTCTCAGAGGATAAATTCCCCAACTCACTGTCACAATCACACCCTTGATTTGGTTATGGCTGTTATTGAAACTGAGCATTTAATAATCTACCCCCAAAATCCTATATTATTAAATAACTACTTAGTATAATTGAATTCCTATTACAGGACTACACACCACTAGAAAAGAATCTTGTCACTAGATGATTACCCAGTTGCACTAGGACTAAATTTAAGGAATCAATTCTGACAGCATTAAAGCCATTAAGATTTCCTACCATCTCTGAAGACTCATGTTTATTTGAATTCCTCCTAAATTGACCAACTTGTCAGTAACACCATGGACTCTATTGCACCGCTAAAAATAAAGATTATAAAACAAAAGAGATTGGCACCATGGTTTAAATCTGCAGGAGACAAGTTAAAACAAATAGGACAATTGGAAAGGATACGGCACTCCACCAAAGAGGGGGACTCTCGCCTAGCCAGGATAAAAAGTCTCAAAACATATAGGAACGCCCTGTGTAATGCCAGAGCATTAATAAAGGAAAATAATACTGCCCTAGGTTTCTTTTCAGCACTATACCCAGGCCTAATTTAATTGGCTTTTTTTAATAACGAGATTTTGAATATTAGGGAAAATTATGTATGGATATGCCCTCATTAGACTCTGATCTATCTAAGTTATCTTCAAACTCAGGAAATTTAGAAGCAGATACATTAAAACCTGACAATTGCTTAGACAGTTTTATTCCAATTGGCTTTCCTGAATTATCCTCATAGTTTCATCATCGAAAGCAACAACCTTTATCCTAGACCCCATCCCAACTACGCTGCTTAAAGAAGTTTTCCCATTTATTGGCACATCGTTGCCACATTTTATTAATGTATCTCCGATGTCACGCTTTGTACCCCAGTCTTTTTAAGCAGCTGTAATTAAACATTCATCAAAAAACCTACACTTGATGCATATGTCCAATTATAGAGCAATATCAAACCTCCTCTTTTTGTCTAAGATCCCAGAGAAAGCCATTGTCAGCCAGTTATGTAATTACCTCTGCAGTAATAGTTTTTTAAAGTTATTCAGTCAGGATTTAGAGCTCACCATAGTACTGAAACAACACTTGTGAAAGTCATTAATGACTTGTTGACAGCATCAGATAGAGGGCTTCTGTCTGTCCTTGTTCTGCTGGATCTCAGTGCTGCTTTTGATACAGTTGACCATCACATTCTGTTGCTGAGAATGGAAAGTCTACATATTATTAAAGGGTCAGCATTAAACTGGTTTAGGTCGTACTTATCAGATCGGTCTCAGTTTATCCATATTAATAATGGATTCTCTGTGCAAGTCTGTCATGGAGTTCCACAAGGTTCAGTGCTTAGTCCAATTATATTTACTTTGTATATGCTACCCCTTGGCAATATCATCAGGAGGTTGTCCATAAATTTCCATTGTTATGCTGATGATACCCAATTATATTTATCAGTGGAGCCAGACAAAACTGATCAGCTCCTGAAACTCCAGGCCTGCCTTAAAGATATAAAGGTTAAACTCAGATAAAACTGAAGTGATCCTATTAGGTCCAAAACACCTGAGGAACACATTTTCTATATAGCCTGACTGGATGATATCAACTGGGCCTCCAGCACCACTGTAAGGAATCTCAATGTTTTATTTTATCAGAATATGTCCTGATATGACACACATATCACACATATTTCAAGGTCTTTGGAACCAGCTCCCAGTCTGGGTCCGAGAGACAGACACAGTAT
>JAOXYL010000050.1:10630734-10668297 GCA_028564955.1 Terapon puta | reverse complement strand
AACTAGTGTTCAAAGCAAGCACATTTGCTTTGTTATTGATCATGTTCTACAAAGATGTCATGGGCCTTCACTGAGGAAGGCAGTAAGTTGTATAGTTATCTCCTGAACGGGGTGCACAATCTTGATCCCCAACAACAACACAACTTACTACCTCACCACAGCACAGCCAGCCACAGGGGAGGGGGAAAAGACTCAATAAATACAGGATACATGTGAGACCCAACACATTTAGGTGGAATTGGTGCTTAAGACAGTGATGCAGATCAGATATTTTCAAATTTATAACTATCCGAGCCACTTGCAACTTAAGTGATCTCCCTCAGAGCAGACGTAGGTGTCGAGTTGGTATAGCGTTGCCATAAGAAAGACAGTAGACTGTATAGTTATCTCCCAGATCTGGTGTGATCCTAAAACTATACAAACTACTACCTCATCCCACAGCACGCTCTGCTGGCAGCCCATCACCGAGATGTGTCCATTCCTGAGAATTCTAATATAAAGGCAGAAACAACATCACAATCTACAGAAATGTCAGTACCTGCAGCGTTCTCAGCACCATTAACCGTCCCCAATCCAGAACCCTACGGAGGGGTGGGTAGAGAGGACAGAGGACATTAGCAAATTGTGAATAAAAATCCCAAAAGCTGTACGTATTTCTATATTTGATTCAACAAATGTCTTATTATCCGCCAACCTGCAGGCTCTGTTCTCTGGCCTGTTCTGCACCAGAGGCCCTCCTTTCGTTCTGCTTGGACTCCTCCTCCTCAGCCAGCTGCCTCCTTCTCTTCTCTCTACGCTCTTCCAGTTCTTCATCTCGCAGACTCTCCAGATGTTGCAGGATTGGCACCTTAACCACTGAGAACAGAAACAGATGTTGGAATTCATCCATGGCTATAACAAGTTACCAACGTCAAGACTTAATCATTTAGGCCATGGACATGGATTTAAACCAGAAAAATTCACTGGTCGAAAACTGGAAAGAAATGACAAATTAATGTGGGATAAAATAAATAATTCACTTTAACTGATTTTTCTCTTTGAAATGCCACAAAAAATTCTGAAAGCACTAATGTCTAATTATATATATATATCGCTGTCACATATCAATAGAGACAAAAATAAAGATAAATAAATTGTTTTTCATGATTAATAGAATCTCAATTGAAAAAAAGTCTTCAATTTAAGAGAAACCAACCTGCTACACAGTCGTGCATACTCTCAGCATCCAGCACTTTACACTCATCTGTCCATCTAGTTAAGGCAGTGGGGATACTAGAGAGGGTGCCTAGAGAGACAGAAAGATCAAGCATGTTAGCATTTCAGACTAAATCAAAGGGCCATTACATTAACAACACCCCATAATAATTCTCACCTGCTTGTCCCCCAGTACTGCTCTGCTCGTGGAAAAAGTCATCCAACAACTCGTCATCGGAGCGAGCGATGATGTGCACATCCTCGTTTCCGACCAAAAGGCGGGCACGACCACGAGACTGAAGAGGCAGAGAGCTGGACAGCTGTAAAATGTCTGCTGCAGCACTGGGGCCCAACAATCTACAGAAGGGAATAAAGGAGGAACATTAGCATTGTCACTCAAATAAAAGAATGTTGCACAACAAGTGTGCTGCTCAATACAGACACCAAAAAACATGCTTTCACCTTTGCAGGATGAGCGGAGGGTTGGGCTGGCGGTTGCCCGGGTAGTGGACATGGATGGTGTGTCCACTGTTGGCAGTGAGCTGGCGCAGAGTTCGCTGGCTGCGACCCATGCCCTGTGCCAGGCGGCTGCTAGTGCCTGCCACGCCGAGGGTGAGTGAACCATGGTCAGCATGGCGCACCATGAGCGGGTGGGAGCTGGGGATGTTGCCTGGGGAGGGAGGGATGTCAGCTGATGGAAAAACAACAAAAAAAACACAACAGCAGACATTAGGGGGACACCTCTAACAACCCCAAGAAATGTTTATCCTATAAAGGTAAAGAAAAAAATATTTCTGCATCTCCAACTTTTATCTTTGTAAATAAAAGACATTAATAATCCTGCTTACCGTTGTTGGAGAACATGTTGTCAAACTCGATGATGAGGTCATCATCCCTGTCAAACCTTTCGAAGCGGATGTGTGGTGCAGCATTGATGTCAGGGAAGTCCTCATCCAACTCCATCTCTGAACCTTCATCATCATCATCCTCATCTCCTTCCTCATCATCCTTGAGGCAAGGTAGCAGGTATTAGTCTTATAAATGAGCAACATTCAAGACTTATTTACTGGATCTCATTGCCATAAGCCATACCTGATCCTCCTCCTCCTCTTCTTCCTCCTCCTCCTCTTCATCCTGGCTGTCTTCATCATCATTGCTGCCGCTGGAATCTTCCTCCTGTGTGTGCTCCTCATCCTCTGGTTCCAGGATGTTCATGGAGTCTGATGGAAGAGAGAAACATAGTGAGAACATAGTGCCTTATAAGAAGATCTTGAGAAGATGAGAAACATCAGCAAAAAAGTTAGAACTTTTTCATGGTAATTCACCACGATAAACATGTAAAGTTTGCCTATGTCTTACCTTCCCGGTTGGCCTGAAGAGTGGACGCCTGGCTAATATTGGAGGGTGCTTCATCCATCAATACATCTTCCTGTGATTCATCTTCACCGCTGCGTCCCACTGATTGACAGACCAGACAACAAGTGATACAACAGATGTGGGATTTGTTGATTAAAATGTGTGGGTAATTTATTGTATTACGATACTATTAATTCACTTTTTGTATCTAGAAACTAATCTATCATAAATACTGGGAAGGTTTTGTATCTAGAAACTGAGGTGTAATGGACTCAACTATTCTTATTTCTTAATTGCCTTTGTACCATTTACTCTTACTGTCCTCTCCCAAATTAATCCAGCATCTTACCTATAATTGTGCTGTTGACAGTGCCAGCATCTCTCTCCAGCAGCTCATCTATCAGATCCACCAACTCATTTTCCACCTACAAATACAGAAAATGAAATACACATACAGTGTCAGCCAAGTCAAGTGAAGTAAAAGAGCAGTGAAATGGGTAACATAAACTTTTATGTGTAGCCATGAATTAAAGATACAGACGAGGTAATGGGGTGAAATACCTGCATAGCCTGTGTGCTGAGAACCTCAGGCTGACCAGCAATGACTACTGTATCTCCCTCCGCCTCTCCATCCATCAGGTCGCTGTCAGTTCCCTGCACCCTGTGGTTGCCCTCCACTGGCTCTGCCTCACCAGAATCTCCTGGAAAAGATGGCACACATCAGAAACAGGCAGATTTGGAGTCACTGGATCTAGAGCAGGGGTCAAAGCCATTTGTGCATGTTTCCCCCAGCGCAACACCACTGGAAGCCGCGCAGGTTCAACAACATATTCTGATGTTTTATGCAGATGGGGGAGGCGTGCAGTGAAATGTCAGTCACCTGGGTCGTTCAATCAAGTTCAAGAGGCTGAAATTTACAAACACTTTCACCAGCAACAAGGAGCCACGGGAGAGGGCTAAAAGAGCCACAGGTTGCCGACTCCTGATGTAGAGTACTGAAGTATCTTATCTGACTTGTGTGCATACCTTGGTCCTGAGTATTGCTGTTGCTGTCCCTGGCAGTGCCCACAGTATCGTGTTCAGTCTTGTTCTTGCTAGAGCCTCCTTTGCCCCCGAATAGACTGCTTGGCTGGTTAACAATGCGGGACAGAGTCTCCAGAGGCTTTAGGGCAGCATTCACAGTGTTGGCCATGTTGGGACTAAACCAAATGATACAAAAGAAGACCATGTTATCATTTTATACTGTTAATGTAAAAATATCAATATGTTGTAACTTGATTCTGAAATCGAACTACCAAATATCCAAGTTTAACAATGCTTAAACTTAAACTTGTTGATCCAGAAAAGTTGGAGTTAACCACATGCTTAGTCAACCCTGGATTTAGATTTGCATGTTGATAAATCCCAGTTTAAACAAAGCTAAGCATCATAAGGCATCATGACACCTCATAACACCTGGGTTACATCACAGGTTTTATGATGTTATATGCAGAACAACTAAAGGTGTCATACAGTTCCACTGATCTGACCAGTGGCTAATCAGATTAAACAGATCACACTTTGTCATGCAGTCCTCTGGTGTACTAATATCCAAACAGCTGAATTGATTCAATGTGGTGTACTAGTATACCTGGATAAATCCAAGCTGTGAGGCACTCGAGCCAGGTCGTTGACTAGACCCTTCTTGAGAAAGAGCCTTATGATATTGTTCATGCCGTTGTGTTGTGTCTTGGCTGCAGCTGTGCTATAGAAGCTGGATGTGGAGGGGCACGACTCCATTATGGTGCTGATGATACACATCACTGCCTGAAGCCTGTGATATAAATGTACAGGCAAAAAAGTGAGAACGGGTATATAGTTTTGTACAGAGCCATATAAAATATGAATCAATCAAGGATTATTGTATCAATCTCAGGTTGAGTTATTTATTTATTTTGCTTCTTACCTGGCATGTTTTTCAGCACCTTCTGCCATTGCCAGTGCCCGACTAAGGGCAGCCTTCACCTCATTGACCAGAGCCACCTGGGCATCAGTGCCTGTGCCGGCAGCTGCCAGACTGGCTAGGAAGAGACGTGCCAAGGCTGGGGTATCCTTGTCCTCTGAATTCTGGGTGTGAGGCAGTAAGTGATCAAGCACAAAGGCTAGAACACTGCAGTCCTGTGAAGATATAGCCAAGTCAAACCAGGTTAAGAAAAAAAATATACTCTCATATATTCACATTGCAGAGGTGTGAAAGGCAGACAAAATTTTTTTGGCTACCCACCTCCTTAATGAGCTCGGACTGTCCTGCAGTGTAGCAGTAGGAGGCGATTAGTGTGGCAATGCCCACGTAGGAGCGCACCAGCTCAGCCAGCAATCTCAAGATGGTGGAGGTTGGCATGAGAGGCTTGCTTGCCTTGACCTTAGCTGCTTTACCCTCCTCTGTGCTGGTACCTTTCTCTCCCTCCTGTTCCTTCTTTTCCTCCCGCATCTCTTCTGGCGTGGAGGCTGAGAAAGTTATGATAACAAAATAATAAGATGCGTCAACAACACAGAACAACAATAAGTATGACGTGTGCAGTTACTTTACATAGGGATTTTTGTGTTGTTTAAAAAAAAAAAAAAAAACGTCTCACCTTCTCCTTGTGGTGTACCAGACTGAGAAGACTCAGCCACGCCTCCATCAGCAAACACTTGAGTCTGAGGAAAAGAGACATGGCTCTGTTATTAACTGAGGAGATGACACATTTCATGGTTCAATGCAGGACAACTTGTCACTGTGACGCACATTGATATGGAAGGCAGACTGGGAATCAAAGTCGCTGCCCTGCCGGGTGAGCCTGTACTGCTGGTAGACATCATCGCCAACATCCTGCAATATCTGGCACAAGTCTTGACCACCAGGCACCGCTGCTGCACGTTCCTCTGGACGCTCCGCTGTGTCACACACAAACACACATATAGATGAAATCTTCAAATGACTTTGTCTGCTAACCTTTAATATACATCTGTAAAATAGTTGTCAAGTTCTTATGAACATATCTTACGTTCTTCAGGAGCATGGTAGGCAGCCAAAGCATTGAGCATGTCATAGATGACCTCCTTAATAGTGTCAGGGATGGGAGGTAAGGGGGACAGCTTTAGAGGAGTCGTCTTCACCAGCTGCACAGCATTGGGCCCCTTAATTCGAAGGTTCTCAAACTCATCATCAGAGGCTGTTTAAAACAAACAAAAAACAGAAATAATGGCGTATGAGCTTTAATATGGTAAAATAAATTACACTATACATGGCTAAATAAATGTGTCAAACGAACTTACAGTACTAGTAATTTCAAATCTTATCAAAAGCTACCACACCTACTGAGAAAAGCTTGCACACTTACCTGTCCCTGCTCCACGAGGTGCGGGAAGAGCAATGCGGACGCAATTGCTGGCAGTTTCAGCGAAGCATTCAGGGTTACGACAGGCGGCAGGGCCAAGGACGCGAAGGATATAGTTGATTTCTCTGGAACCAAGGCTGCCCGACACCACTCCTGAAGTGGTACTACCTGCTCCGCTGGTCACAGCTGACCTCACCACCTACGGCAACAGATTGTTGTGAGGAATTTAGAGGCATTATTTAGAAAACACGTCTATTTTAGTATGTAAAATAAGTATGATAGTATAATCTAACCTTCTCCATGGTGTGCCGCAGCGTGGCCGGATCCTCTATGATGTGTCTGAACAGCAGAGTAACCAGCGGGGTGAAGCCATTGAAGCCGGAGCTCTGTGTCAGCCCCAGAATCATCCGTGTGCTCTTCAGCTCAGCAAACATCATAGCATAGTGGTGATTGCGTGTAAGACGCAAGCAGAGACGCAATGTGGCGTGGAGGGTGTCTGGGTCCACAGGTACGCTAATCATGCTGACGCAGGCACGAATGAGGACTGTGGTCATGTCCTCAGTCAAGCCTTGCACAACAATGTCGGCCCCCTGAGCATAGTCAGACTCCAGGGAAGATGAGGGACCAGATGTGGCCTCCTTCAGCTGGGTGGAATCATCCTTAGGAGCGCTCATCTCCACAGCTGCCCCAGAGTCCAGGTCAGTGTGGGTTTCCTCCACTTTGCTCCTGTCTCCCTCCTCTCTCTCGGAGTCAGTAATGCTACCGGGTTTGGCAGGCTTGGGCATGCGAGGCACTCTCTGGACAGTCAACATCACTGGCCTCCTGTTGCCAGTCTCTTCGTTTACCTACCAAAAAGAGTGGATTTAAATCAAACACAGGAACCAAGAAAACTCAATAATACAACCAAGCAGCAAATGAAAGAGTTCATGGATTGCACTTATAATTCTCTGCCAACAGATAAAGAGGTTTGTATATACCTGCACCATGGTGTTAAACTGCACAGTGTATCTCCGGCGCCCAGCTGTGAAGCGGACACTGCTCTCTCCAGCCCTCCATGCTGAGTCAATGGTACTGTTGTTTGATGCGCTGTAACTGCACCAACGGCCCGAGCGGTCATCAAACCATCGCCAGTTATTACCATTGGGCTGCAGATACTGAAAAGCAGACAAAGAGAGAACTCATTGTATAACATGTAGCGCGAGAAACAACACCAAAAAAGTGTAACACATTCATTCAATAACAGTTGCAACAAAAATATATGTATTATGACCTTGATGTGGTTGTATTTATGACCCCTACCTTGTTCATTTGTTCCCTGCGCTTTGAAGAGACTGCCATCTTCTCATAGAAGTCAATGATCAACAGTACTGGTGTGATCCATCTAGAAGGAAAGAAGTCATTTTAAATATCCATATTAATTCTAAACACAAACATATTCGGGCTTTCATGGTGAGAAGTGGGTGCAGCATTTGTGAGTGACTATGCAAAACTCACTTTGGTGTCTGGATGTCTTTCTGTTCTTTAGCAGCCTGTAGACAGGGCTGTACAACCTCAAGCAGCTTAATTAGCAAATCAAGAATCCCACTGCTTTCCACCACTCTGGCACCCAACAACTTCAATTCCTTTCAAAACAGAAAAGAAATTGTATGTTTACACAAACAATGACAAAAATAATTTCATCCTCCACAAGTGAACAATTTAACACAAGAACTTTGCATCTGTGTATCTGTTACCTCGAAGAGCAACGTGAGCAGCAGAATTCGTGTTGCCAGCTTGGAGGCCTGGGGCAGGGTGGCCATCTGTCTGGTCCACTCAGACACTGTCTTTGTGTCACTGGTAGTCAGAGGCTCAGCCGCCTTGATCAGCACGTCTGCTGCCTCCCACACCTACACACAACACAATCAGGCTAGTGCAAGAATGCAGTGCTTCTATTGTCAAGACATTTTCAGAGCTCAGTGTTTTAATGATGTTTTCAAGGTTACGTGCAATGAATGAAAAAATACAAACTTAAGTAAAGGCTTACTGCACTATGTTTGCAGTTAAAATATTTGAGGTATTTGCTGAGAGCATTTACTCTGTAACTCAGACACTCAATCTGATACTTAAGTTTTTAAAAAATGGGACAGAAAATTTGTTCCACCACATCTCTAGGGTTGGACTCTTAATTATGGACATCCGCTAAACAACAGGAAATTGGAAAAAAATAAACCGCAACGAACTCAGAGCAGGTTCTAGAGAGCAGACAGACTTGTAAACATGCATTCATCCACTGACCTGGTGGACAACCTGCCCGAGGATGAGATCTCTGTACTCCGGGCCGCTCCTCTTAATGGCAGTCATCAGCAGGTCACAGAGTCGGTAGACTGTGTCAGGCAGCTCATCCAGAAGATGGAAGCAGCCAGGCAGCATGGAATCAGTGAAGGCATGCAGCTCCTTGGGGTCCAGGGGCTCAGCCTCCATGAAGCGCTCCAAGCAGCGGGCCTCCTCCTCCTCAGCCCGCTCCCTGGCTCTCCTGTCTTCTTCCTCACGCCGACGTGCTGCTTCCTGAAGCAGACATGAAGAGAACGTTAACAACTGCTAAGCTAAATGGCTAGTTATTCATTCATGAGGTTTCATTTAGCAACAGATAGTTTAGAGTGAGGCGTTTATTTCCCTCTCCAAATAATTTAAGCAGTGAGAGCAGAGCACCTCAGGAGAGTCAGAGCGTTGCTCCATGCTGACCTCCTGCCCCAGTGACATGGCGATGGCCCTCATCATCTGGTCCTCTTCAGACATAGTAAGGTCCTGGGTGGGATAAGGGCAGCAATGTCAGCTGCCTGAATTTGACTATAAACTTTAAAAAGAATGAAGAAAGTTTATATTTATGACTAAGAAGCCTTACTCTTACTGCTCCTCCAAGAAGTGGAGGAGGATGTGTAAGTAGGTACTCCGTGGCCTGCTCCATGGTGCTGGTGTTCAGTAGGGCCTCCATAGCATGCTCTCTTGAGAAACCCATATCCATCAGCTGAAACACCACACAAAAAGATTAAGTATTTTTACAAGCGTATAGAGATAGTGTTATGAACGCAGGGCAAATAAAACAACAGGGGGCTGGATATGGAAATAAAGTCAACTACTAACTCTCTCCCTTTTCTTGTTAAATTAGTCTGACTTCTTAACCCTTTCTTTATCTCTTGCCTCCTCCCTCTCTCCACCTCTGTTTCTATCCCTTTCCCTGATGACTCTTATACCTGCTGGAGCTGCTGCTGTCGGACCTGTGTGTGCCTCTCTCTCCCTCTCCGTCTTCCCTGTTATAAAACAAATGGTGGCCCAGGATTCAGTGCATGCAGAATATGGGGCACCTCTGCTTTAGTTCCTTGCTTACATGGCCACCTAGACGTACAATTACGAAGTCAACCTGTTCATTCAAAACCTTCTGCGGTACAGCAAGCTGCAAATAACAAGGTTCCAAAAACGCAGCTGATAAGCTACAAAGAATACCACATAATGAATGGGAAAGAAAAGCAATAAGAAACAAACCCAATGGCGTGACAAAGTGTGTATACAACACTATTTTAAACAGCGACATAAATAATGAAATTATGTTAAAATGAAAGAAAACAGACAACCACAGAGAGCCACCGGTTCCGGACCGACTTCCCACATACCTGTGTGAGCTGAGCCTGGTTAACCTGGGGCTCACGGCGCGGGGTAGAATTGGTTGAATCGTCAGCTGCTGACCCTCCTGCTGGCACTCCAGATGCTGGTCCAGTTGGTGCTGGTGCCTCTCCACTGCTTGTAGGTGCTCCAGGGGCAACGGTGGGTCCCAAAGAACCAGTGGAAGCCCCCTCATCATCCGGGCGCACTGTTCCTTCTCTCTCCTTGGCCAGGCGCTCCTGGATGACAGGTTCCCCTCTCAGGATGTGGCAGAGGATGGCAAGCATGGATTCAGCCATTCTGCCTCCATACACCTTCAGTGGCTTCCTATTCCACAGACTGCGGATGCAGTTGAATGCAGCCTGGATAAAAGGTAAAATTGTGTTACGTAGAGTCCATCTATTCGTATTTACCTAGCAAATGTGTTGTTGTGAACTTTGCCACAGAAAATAAATACTTAACTTCCTATGCTGAAAACACAAAACAAGTTTCATCTAATACTGACCTTCTGGGTGACAATGAGGAACCGAAGGGCACTGAACTGGGGCATGGTGGGGGTAACCCCAGGCATTTTAGCTGGCAGGGAGTGGGGTGAGTCCAGTACAGTGCTTGGGTTCACCATTTTTTCCACCAACATTAACCAGGCATCCAGGAACTCTCCTGTCCCATCTGGTAAATCACTGTGCTCCAGACCCTCAGACACAGGCACCTTCCCACCCATTGACAGGGCCCAGTTAAATGTCCTGCACAAAAGCAACACGATCGATAAATATTCTGTTTAACAGAGAAATGATAATACTGGAGACTGTTGACAAAATGTTGAGGATAAAACAGTGCTCTTGGTCTTGATTAGTGACTGCACAGGGTGGGACTTACTCAAACAAGGCATCGTGCCCCCCAGAGCAAAAGAACTTTTGCAGCATGAGGTGGTAAGGGTACTTCCTCTCATCGAACAGCATGGGAGATGTGAATCCCACTGAGCAGATGAAGAAAGTCAACCTGCCAGATAAACAGAAAACAATACTCCATGTCACTTCCTTGTACAATGCACATATCAACAATGGGAAATGGTGGCAGGGATAGCATGCTCTTACCTGAATCGGGGGGTGGGTGTATAGGGTGGAGGTTGCCAACTGAGACCCTTGGTGAGGAGCTTTGTGAGGGCAGAGGCAGTGGCCCGGGCAGCAGGCGTTGGGGTAGTGCCAGTGCTTGTGGCATGGTGGGAGCGACGCTGACGCACTGGGGAGCCCACGCACAGCTTCACCAGGAGGCCAAAGAGCTCAGCCAGAGCCCTACCCAGCCGAGATGAAGCTGGAGAGACACACATAGGTTTAGAAAGAGACAGTAAGGACATTTGAGACATTTTGTTTTAAAAAAGTAATTCTACAATAGTATAAAAAACACACTTGATTTTGTCATAGAAATGATCTCACCAGAGAGAAGCGGTTTAATCTGCTTGATGCGAGTGGCCATTGCTGGGGTTAGTTTGGACTTGGCCTTAGGGTCCGTTGCAGTGGGTTCGTCCGTCTCCATGGGAGCTAAGGTGTCCCCATCTAGACCCATTCCCTCCAACAGTCCACCAGCAGATGAATCCACAGACACCGCCTCAGACTCTGCTAGATAACCAAAGAAGAGATGGAAGTCATTGAAGGGTACGCTAGGGACATTGTGGTTTTCAATAATCAAAATTAAATGGATGTATCACCAGTTCTCCTGGAGCCAGAGGCTGCCGTTGCTGCACTGCTGCCAGATGGCTTCTCCTCTTTGGGCACCAGTTTCTGCATGTCAGCTTGGCCAAACTCACATCCTGGAGGCAGACTGTTGGGAACAGGTGGGATGTATTAGAGGGTTATGGCTGATGCCACAGTTAAAATATTTAAGGTAAAGAGTAAGAGATTTACCTGTTAGGTGTGCAAAGGGACAGCAGCACAGTGCTCTCCCAGACCAGGGAGCAGTAGAGTTGACTGAGCTTGTTGAGAACACTCAAGCCCAGCTGAGAGCCCCACTGGTTGACTGAGATAGCTCTGATCTCACTCTGTTTAGAAGAACAGAAATAGTCAGTTGCTGAACCATGCTAAAATGATGACAAGCTGAAAAACCCCTCCACAACTTGAAAACATAAATATGATATTTGGTAACCCTCAGTCCTTTACTGTTATTATTATTTATAGTTATTTTCTTCTTCTTTTGTGCACGCATCACAACAAAGGGGTAAGAGGAATATGTTACATCCTGGAGTCAAAAACGATAATTGAAGGTTATTCTGCAAAATATATTATCTATAAACGTTACATCTTATTTTTTACAAAACTGATCTACTGCACAGAATATAATTAGACCTTTTTAATACAAATCAATATAATGTCTACAGACTGATCTATCTTAAGGGGTCCCCTGTGGAGTTTTCTTGTAAGCAAACAAAAACAACATTAAGTGTCATTCACCAGAATGCATCACCTCAATTCCCTTAGGTGTAACAAATGTCTTGAATACATTTCCTTGCTCATAAAAGACATTTGTGATTTACTGTTAAGTATTTAAATAATTAACTGTTCAGATCCAAACAGCTTACTAGCTGTTTTTTTAGAGTGTTGCTACAAAGTAATGGTGCATTACAGCTAGGTTTGATCACCAAAATAGTGTGAAGCTATTTGTAGGAAATGCATGTCACTTTACCTGTGCATGTGAGTACTCATGTGCATACAGAAGACAAACAAACCAGGAGCGCACGCGCACACACACGCGCACACACACCTAAAGGTCTACTCCACAGGGAACCTTTAATTTTGATTATTAATTAAAAACAAAATAAAACAAAAAACTATCTCCATAGACATTTGCTCCATTAACTATGACACTTAAATCCTAACTGGTGCAGTTAAGTCGCTTTAGAAATGTCAATATAAGATGAACAGAGATTCACTTTGTGTAATCAAGTTAATTATGGTTATCAAAATAAGGTGGGGGGACGTCAATTCTGTTTGTTGAGAAAATACATCCATATTTACCTGTCCTACTCTGCAAGTGTGGACAAACATGAGGATGTAGGCATGCGCTGCAGTAAGAGCATGTAGCAGTGGCGTGGCACGGGCTGACAACGTGGCGTCGGTGACATGGCCCGCGTTAGCCAGTTCTCTGAGAAGCACAGACCCACCGGGCACCTCAATTGGCCGATGAAGGGGCTCCAGGGATGTCAGGATACTGTCCAACTGGCACAGGCCCTCCTGGAGTACCTTAGGCTCATGTGAGAGTGTCTAAGGGGGAAAAATTCAGAGGACAAAATGCTTCAGTCTAAAATCTACGCGCTGATGTTTCTTCGACCCCTTGTCGTGAAGTTGGCCAAGGACTGCAGATCGAAATTTGTATTTTAGCTAAATCTGGCACGTCACATTCAATTCAATGTGTGCCATTCCTGCTTAATAAACTGAATACAGAAAAAGAAGTTTTGCTCACCAATATAGACTTGCAGACACCAGCCACAGCTTGGCAAGCAGCAGAGGTGGGGAAGTCTATGGGCAAGTTGGGCAGGCCCAGAATCGAAACCAGGGGTAGCAGCCCTTTCTGGTTGACAAACTCTTGACAGTGGTCATCAGTGGTGTTGTTACTCAGTATAGATTCCACAAATTTCATCTGGAAGACACATGCATCGCAAATCAGTGAGTAAACTGGGAAATGAGGTGTACACTGCTTCATACATTATAATATTTCACAACCCACAAAGAACATAACTAACTCTGTGACAGAAACAACACTCACCACGTTCAGAATATAATCCATTAGAGGAATGGGTATCCGCTCCTCAGTGCCCACCACCCTGCAAAAATCCAAATATCATCAATATGACTACCAAATAAAATATCGGGAATTTAGTTGACTGACTGGAAAAAATTTAAGTCTGTAAAGTGTTGTTGTTCTATTCTATTGTGATATGAACTCAGCGTCATACAGTTCAAGTGGCACTGACTGTCTGTTGCTCTCTGGTTCCCCCTGCTGCTGGCTGAATGTGTGGAGGGCCTCCTCTTCCTCCTCATCCTCACTTGAAGCTTCTTCAGCAGCATGGCTGGAGCGTGCTGGTGGCACTGCCACGGTGCCATCTGCTTTCTGAATGGACGGCTTCTGGCAGATGTACTCAGGGGCTCGACCTAGGTTGCAGATCTCCTCCAGTAACTGTAACGTCAATTAGGATTTAATTATCTTGCCAAGTGACATGGCGATATTGGAGAGAGCGGTTGCATATCAAGCTACACTACCTTGATAATGGCAGTAGTAGCATCAGTCTTCAAAGTGGGTTGGTGCCTCATGAGTTCGTCCACAGCACTGCCCAAGTTGGATGCAGTGTCACCTGAAGCCAAACACAGAGCACGTCATTCACTCATGAAAGTTCAACGGGTCAAGGTATGAATAGCACAACACATACAGACCAACTCACCCAATGGGTCAGAGCTGCGTCTCCGTCGCATGGCAGGCAGGTAGTCGGGGGACAAAAGCACTTTGAAGAGGCGCTCAAACGGCTGGCACTGAACAAAGGAGTGCAGGCCTCTTGCATTCAGACAGAGGGCACTGAAAACATTGGGGAGAGAACCCAACACCTCGCGGGTAGCAGGAACCTGGAAAAGAGAAACCATGAAGAACATGCACGTTTATTAAAACAAACAAATAAACCCACAAGTGGAAGAGGGTGAAAGTGACAAAGATGAATTAATTACTCTTTAACCTCATCAAATACCCATTATGGACATGTATATTACTGAATAAATCTTACGTGGCATTCACAATACAGAAGTGTAACTTGAAATCTATTAACTCTATTAGATTAAAAACAAAACACTATAAACTAAGAGACATTAGTATCTTTTCAGATGACATCATGCAGTAGTTCATCTGGAGGATGGAGCGAGGAGATGAAGAATGGTTTCAGACTAAAGCTTGTAGTGAAGTCAATTCACTGAATACATCAAAAGGTCTGAACTCTTATTTACTGACATAGAGCAGCTACTTTACACAAACAATCGACCAAAATCCAAAGCAAATGAACAGTGTAGCACAAAATTAACTGTACTGTCAGAGCTGGCTGACAGATTAAACTAACAAGTGCACATACTACACACAACGAGAGAAAATCAGAGGTAATATTGAACAGATGTGAACTGTGAACTGAAGAGACAAGAATAAAGGTGAAAAAAAAAAATCAGCAAACAAGAGCAGTGCTGGCAACTCACATCTTTGATGAGAAGGGCATGCAGCATGACATCAGTGAGACCATTATCCTGCAGGGAGGAGAGAAGGGATGGCTCCTGGAACACAAACACCGTCACAACCTCTGTCGCTACAACCCAGAGAGACAGAGACAAGAGCAGTGTTGGGGAAAGAAAGAAGGAAATCATAATCCAAAACAATGATAACAAACTTCACATTTTAAAATAAATAAAACACTCAAAACAATGAAATGTAAAATACATTTATTTCCTTCTTCCAATTGACAGAGTTTAACAGGACATACGCTCTGCATCACTGAAACCACGCAAGAGCATTTAACTCAGTCATAAGAGTGCCTCAAGTACTTTTCTGAAGCACCACTGTGGACTTACCTAAGAGGAACAGTGAAGGGCCATAATATTCTGCATTACTGATGATGTGCTTGAGTGAGGTAGGCAAGGACCCATCCATTACTTTTGAGAAAAGAGGGCACACGCACACAAACACACAGATTAACAGCTGACATTTGCACAATCCAATCTATTGATTTTGAGGCAACAATTCATTAATGTGTTCAACATGGATAAACAAGATTACTTCAAGTCCCTTGTTCTGAAGATAATCTTTAGGATAAAGAATGAGGATGCCAATGACTCACCATGGCGAATACCATCAGAAAAGGCAGGATCCTGGATGGCTTTCTTCAAGAAATTTAGCATCGATTTCAACAGAGCTGCCCTCTGGGGGATACACTGCATACCTAGAGAGACAGTGTGTCATAATGATAGCAAACAAAAGTGACTTTTTTCCCAGTGGTATGACTTTGTTTTTGCTGTGTGTACCTGCACGAGGCGTATTAGCAGTGCTGCTCTGTGCACGGTGGTCTGCCTCAGGTCTGGAACCAGAAGATGTGGACGGTCCAGGGCTGCTTTCCATGGCAACTTCTGACACTGAAAATAATGTAGACACATTTTTAGAACTTGATAATACTCGCAAATAGCATTGGCCTTAAACAACAGCTCTATCATTTTTGAGGGAAGACTGCAGTGACTTACTCTCCATGTCTGTGTCCATGTCCTCTGACTCTACAGCTGCACTCGGCCTCTGGATCTTTGGCTTGATGACAAAAGGGCACTCTTTCCTCGACAAGTCCACCTCATGCTACATATACAAAGTGAGTGAGAGAGTGAGTCCAGAGGTTTGGCACAAGTTCCTGTTGCTCTGTATCCCAAAGTTGCTGTGTCAGGAAAAAGACTAATTCAAAGAGCATAACTAACCTCTAGCCTGCAGATGAAAATGGAAAGGCCGCTATGGGACTGAAAGGCAGCCATGTCAAGGTTGGTGATGAGGTCCACAACCCGCACTGCTCGGGTCACAAAGGTGATCTGGTCCTGCTCATCACCCAGGAACTTGATCACCTAAAAAGTACAAGATGATAAAAGAGCAGGTGTAAGTTTACTGAAAAAAAGATGCTCAGTTATAATGTTTTAGCTGGATCGAGATATACCTTAAGGAGGGCCTCCATCATGCCACAGGAGACGAGGGCTTCCCCTCCAGCGTCATAGCTAGCTAAGTGGTAGAGGAATGAAAAGAGTGCAGTGGCAAACTGGTGTGGGTAGGGTTCCATCAGAGGATCTGGGAAATAGAAATCAAAAGTTAATCAAAACGAGTACGTTTTAATAGTCCAATTTTTCTGTGCATAATGCACTATAATGTAACACAAAAAACTTTGGATATACTCTTACCAATCATTGCTTGTATACAGTTGCGCACCAACACAGGCAAGAAGCCATGATAGGAGGCAGTGCCAGTGCAGTCGATGATGTTGGAAAGCTTGGGCGTCCTCTCCAGATGGACAATCGAAGTTAAAGTGCGCAAAGATGCTGCCTTGATATCCTGATAGCAAAATCAAATATGTATATCAGAAAACAGGTTAAAAACAGGATTTGATGATGCTTCGGCATTGACACCAGAGAAGAAACTCATGAAACTAATCTGTGCCTGACAAAGCAGCAAAAGATATCTAACATCATATTAGAAATATATTGTCACTGCTAGTGTGGTACAGGCCCTATTAATGTAATGACAGTGATGAAACAGAAACAGAAACTTCCTTACCACAAGCTGTTTGTCTGTTATCTGTAATACATCTACCAGCTCCTCTATCAAGCCATTATAAAGAATACTGTTGGCTGACTCTTGGAGTGCATTTGAATACACTGCAAAGAAACAGAAAAAAAAACTGTGGTTAAAACTTGGAGTAAAACACTTTATCATTTTCGAAATATTATAATGTATTCATTTAGAAAAAACACTTTTACTCACCCAGTATAGAGATAGCATGCAGTCGAGCCTGCACAGCTTGCAATCTCTTTTTGTGATTCGAGAAACCATGGGCTAGTCGAATGTGTGTGAAAAGCAGTGTCTGCTTGTCTTTGGGGATGTTGTACATAACTGTCAGCGACTCCATAATTTCAGATGGGCTCTCTGAAATCTGAGAGAAACAGACACCGTGTGTCAGCTGAAGAATCCAAACTTATTATTGTTGTACCGTTAATGGCAGATCTTTCTTCTGAACGTACCTTGTCAAGCTGCTCGATGTGTATATAGTGTAGTGTGTTACTACTTGTCTGTTGGGGAAGAGTTCAGAATGGTTTAGGAAGAAGTTGAGCCATCAGTACATGAATCCAAAAATATAGTGGCTTTAATTGCATAATATTTGCATAAATAAATGTCTTTGTCTTTACCTTCCTCTCTACTTTGACCTCTGGGCCTGGTTCAGCGTAAAACTCAAAGTGCAGAGTGGTGGCACTAGGAGGATACTTCTGCTCATGTACCAACGGGTGGCAGCATTGTATGAAAAGACAGTTCATGAACAGTGGTTAATTAGTCTAATTTGACAGCCTTTATTCATAACCATAAAACTAATAGCCCCACAGCTGTAGACAGTTGACAGAGACAATCACTGAACACGCTATAAAATTCTTACAGTCATAAGCAGATCCCTGCAGCACTCGGCCAGACCAAAGCCATTCTCCTTTCCTCCCCAGCTCTACAGAAGAGAACAAAGAGACTAAACAATACAGTTCTTTCTCTTGAGGGACAGCTGGAATCATGGCAAAAGGAAAACAATGGCATTCACTAGACCTCAGCCAGGTGTTGAAGACGGGCCAGTAGAGGCGTCCTTTTGTCAGATCCCAGTCTTGTGATGTAGTTAGACCGCTTGCTGAACACATAGAGCAGGTTCAGCACAGACAGGACCACCTGCATGTCACATGATGCTAACAAGGTGGTTAAGTGCTGTAAAGGGGTTGGGAGTGGAAGATAAAAGAAGGTTAAAGTTAGTTAATTTTCCTCTGAAATATGCACCATACAGTAATGCTCAGTAATGATCAAGAGCTCACTGGATTCAAGCCTACCTCTATGGAACTGTAGAGGTGCCTAGAGAAGCTATACTCAATGAGCAGGGCTGTGAAGTTGAGCACTGCCAGAAGCAGTGCTTTGAGCTGTCCATTGTCTGGTCGGTCACACACCAGCAGCCATGACATATTCTCCACTGTCTGGCCTGCATCACACAGAATGCCATCAAAGCGGTCCAGTAGATCCACCCAGTGGTACAGCTCACACTGTGACAGACAGACAATTACAATCAGTTATCGACCAAGAAAAAGTTAAGTATCCCAGACCTTTCTATTTATGTATGTGACAGATTTCCATATTAAAGAAAGGCCTGATGTGAAATGCCACCTAAAAACACAGAAGATAATGACAGTTTGCTTAAACAATTCCTCTTGTCTGGGGTATGGTAACAATCAGGGTATTATGGGGGAGCAAGCTGTCTGAGAACACACCCACATCACACCCTCCATCTAAAATAAATCAGCATTTTTCTCACCCCAAAATTCACATTTTTTAAAAAACAGGATAGCTGTTGTCATTAACCTATATTTCTGCTGATTTTGTCAGTTGGCATTGCAATCTTAAAAAGATGATTTAGCAGCCCTGCAGCTCCAGATTAATTACTGGTTTACATGTAATATCGGACCTCAATTACATTACCAGAAGTGGACAAACATACATAAGAACTAAACAGAAAATTTGGCTGTATGGGATGGAATTGAACAGACATTAAAAAAAATGCCACTCAGCAACTAATTAGCAATCTACCTTTCCCCATCATAGTTGGCTGTGTTAAGTTGTTAATTAAGAGAGAAACTGTGATCTTTCTCTGTCACTGCTCAATTTAAATGCTGACATAGCCAACTGAGAAGCACAACTGTAGTCATAAACATGTATTATTTTGTCAAGACAATGCTACAAATATAAAACATGACATGCCAGCACAACAATGACTACTGGTTTACATAGTATTGATAAAATTTAATTTTATACTCAATTGACCTGCATTTACAGATTTTGTCAGACAGGCTATGTCTGTCTTCCTCCTTAACAGGTGTTGGCTGCATGTTCAGTTGTTTGCCAACTCAAGGGAAATTTTTTTTTTTAAAAATCAGATTTAGCTATTTTTCTATTGTCTAAGTGTTCTCTGTGGGAAAAGATCTCTAAACAATGTGGAAACACACTCTTCATGAAAGCAACATTTTAAAATCCGATGCTTTAGTGTAAACACAGTCCAACACACGTCCAACCGCCTGTCAAATTCCTGTAACACACCTTGTACATGCACAATAATCCAATCAATTCTTGACCAGCAGGAAACTGTCATAACAATACATCTGTTCTGCAGCCCAGAAGGCTGCGGGAGGTGCCTCTCTCTCAAGTCTTTATTTGAATCTTACCTTGCCAATATTCCAGGTCTTGATGTGCTGTAGTTCAACCAGCAGTTGCTCATCATTGCATGCCTTGAGCTTCTCAATAAGTATCCTGCAGTCAGCAGGCTGTTGGTTAAGAAAAAGCACAAAATAGTTCATCAAGCAGAGTGCTTGGACCACAGGTCACTCTTTTCTACTAACACACTAAAACACAGCAACATGCTTTAGCAATTCTCGGACATGTAGTTTCCTATGTAAACTCATAGTGAGGGACAACCACACTGACGTGCAACATTTTTGTCTGACTTAGGTACAGGGCTATGATCATCCCTGCCCTAAAGATGTGTCATTGCACTAAAATGATGGCTCAACAGTTGATCATCCAACAAGCAGTTCTGAAAAGCTTGCTGGTAACTTAACAGACAGGCCTTACAATCTTTTAAATCAAGGACAATGATCTACACTCCTTGTTTCCTGTTCCTGGTTAAATGCTTACCACTACAATGAATTTTACCCTGAAGTACAAGTCTGTGGTTAACAAAAATTGACATTATTCTTAATATTTGTTCTGAAACTAAACAAGCCAGTAAATATCACAATTGTGAATTTTGGAGCTGTTATGTGTCTTTAAAAGGCAGTTGCTAACAAATGGTATATGAGTGACTAGTGAGTTTGTCAGGCACATTAAACACTGAACATGGTTAGTAGGTTTCCTTTACAGCCTCACACTTGCAGTGATGTTGAAGTGGCGCAACTATAGCATAGTTTGTGTACAGCCTGACATTGGCTTTTTATTGCTGTCAATCACATTTACACTTCATCATTTGTAAAGATTATGTTGCAGAACAAAAAATTAAAGTATCACAAACTACTCTTTGCTGCAGTAATCCAAAACCCAATAAAAAAAACCCATAGGCTTTTAGTTGAGGGAACCAAAACAAAAATATGTCGCCCTGCAGCAGTCTATTGTAACCAAGGTTAACAACAGACTGCCTACACTGTTTTTGTTCTGCGTGTCATTTTGCCAGGGAGGAATGGTAAAAGAGCCAAACACTGTAAACTAGTTAGATTGTAAGTGCAGGTGACAGGTGTCTATTCCTCCAGTACATCACACTGAACACTTTTACTTAGCTGTAATATATAAAATCCCTTGATTTATGCCCCCATTAGGGGCTCCCATCATATTTGGCCATAGTAAAGCTCAGCCTGGGTATCCAAACTTTATGGAAATTATGCACTAGTGAGGTTAGAAACAATCAAGCAGTGAACATTACAAATACTCACAGCTTCCGTAGGGGTTTTCTTTAACTTGCTTCTGTCGACCTTCATTGTCGATAATCTCTATTTGTTGCTCCTGTTGAGAAATTTCCATTTACATCAGACAACAGCACATGATGCTGAATTCCAGTGCTTTTGATACTAAACTTATTGGGTTTATGATTTGTAAGTAAGACAAATACTGTACTTTAAACATTAACTCTAAACCCAATGAGACATGTTATTCTGATAGGGACTAACACAGATTGAAAAGTACTTACAGAAAATAATTTGGCAATACCCAGTTAACAGCATGTCCACTCACGTTACCTGTAAAACGATGATAAAAATCAGAACTGGCAAGATTGTCACAAAATAATCATCAGCGCACGCATAATCACAAGACGATAGAAAAGATGGCATAAAAAGAAAATGTACAAATTACAAGCAAAGCTGTTTTCAAAACACGATGTACAGCGGTGCATCTTGACTAAACATACGAAATGAGAAAATGAAAATGTTGTACTACGAGTAAAGTAGCAAAATCCACAAAACCAGCTATTAATCTTCCATTTCAACAAACCATCCTACTAATGAAAAAGAGCAGTGGATATGGATATTTTATTAAACACATCTGTTGTGACTAACAAATGGCTGATAATCGCTGGTTGAAAGGTGATAACGATACTAAATTTAGGTTATCTAGCGAGCTCCGATTATCACAAAGCAGACCGAGGCAGAACATTAGCTTGTGGCTAACTAGCAACGTACACAAACTTAATCAAATCAGGCTGGGCCCTCATTAATGGCGTAACACATTTATCTAACGTTTCACATTAGGGGGATCTAAGTGACACCTCAATAAAAAAAGACGTCCACCACTATCAATACTTGCCCATCAACTCAAGCGGCTTGACGCTGACAGGTTAAAGTTACAGCTACCTAGCTAGGGCCACCCCTGCTAACAGCACAGCATTATTTACCTAATGTTAACAAAGTCACTGTGCACATGTTGGATCACAATTAGCGGAAACATACGAGTTTTGTTTTCTTAACAGACCAAGAAACGCCTTGAGGCTCAACACGCCGAAAAAAGACGATCGGTAACGTTTGCTATGGAGTTGATGTTAGCTACGGACCAGCTAGCTGTGAGCTACCGGCAACGTTAGCAAACGATCATGTCTTCAGACACTTCAAAGCATTTCAATACTTCTAGACCGAATAAAAGTCAGCCAAGTCACAAACAAGTAATCTGTGCAACCATCGGAAAACATCTCAAAGGCAGCTACCCAAAAACCAAGCGGGTTTAGCCGTTTTTTGGCACAGCTGTCAGTTCAGCCCTCTCGGGTCCACCGCGTTGTCCTGAGCGGACTCTGGTCTAATCTAGGTCGAGGCTCCGCAGGCCGCACTCCCCGAGTCCGGCACCATCTTCGCTCCGAGTAAAAGCGAAACTGTAAACACAGCTAAGGTGGCCAGCGACGGTGAGATGGGTGTGTGTCAAATACCTGAAATCGGGTAACGTTACTTTTTTTTCCACACGGCTCTTGTCTTACCCTGGCTCCTCGTCTCGGCAGCGGTAGCACGCGTTAGCCGGCGGGCTAGCTGCCGTCAGTGGAGCAGCAAACGCAAAATAACTCGCTGAATCATTGTCGGACGGCTCTAACGTGACACTGCGAGTTTTGTTTTCTGTTTTTCCTTCGCACAAATTGATTACCGGCTCCCGGCTCGGTAAGGAAGCGTGCCTGTGTCTGTATTATTTTTCAGAGTATCCGCGCCTGTTTCCATAGCACACAGTCATCATGACTCTGGGTAGTGTGCAAAAAGTGAATAACGTTACGGCAGGGAAAGAGTAGCCACTGTTTATCGATGCAGTGCATGTTTAATACAGGACAGCTGGCCCCCTGTGGTGCGGATCATCCAGCATTTCAAACAACATTTTATGTAGTTTAACATTAACACTTGTTTCAAGCTACAAATAGCCACAACAGTAGAATAATCATGACTATGACAACAAATATAACAATCCTTCAAATATAAAAAAAAAATTCTGTCAGGGTTCACAACTGTCAACCTCAACCTGCGGAAATGCGTGTTATATGTACACCACAAGTTCATCATCACCTAATGCTGATGATGAACCAAAGAAATATTCAGACACTGTTGAATCATAACAGATCAACACAATAGCAGTGAGTGACACAAGCATAAAGAGTGGATCCCACGTTTTAAGAGCATATTTACTAAATCCTGAGCACATTTGGTTATGACTGAACCAGCAAATAATCAAGGCAAAAAAATAAAAAGCAGCCAAGTTTTCATGCCAGCTGGCTAAAGCTAACTAGTGTTTTTCACCAGTGAGCTTCAGTTAGTTTGATAGGTACGTAATACATAACATACGGCAGACCAGCAAAGCCTGTCTCAAGAAACTAATCAAGTGACAATTCATTCTCCTACAACCAGTCTGATAAATCCACATAAAAACACAAGCACAATATTGCACACTGGCTGTTTAATTCCTTACATGCTGTGTAGGAGCAGTTTTAGTTGGTGGATCATGTCACACACATTGCTTCTAAAGTTAAATCAATACATATGAATGGACTAGTATCATTATTTCTACTGTAAATTACATACTGGGACATCTCCAGAGCAGTGGCTAGCAGTGTAACATATGCAATTCACTGAAGGGTCTAAAAAATTGTATTCACTCTTTGTGTTGAGAGTTAAAGAATATCAAGCAAGCTGCTCTCTCTCTTATAATATATTAAGCGATATAGTGATCATAGGAAATATGCCACCTCTGTTCAAGACTGAGGCACCAAATTGAAAAACTTGGTGGCACTAAAGTAAAACAAACAAACAAACAAACAAACAAAAAAAACACTAACAAATTTACAGGAGGTTTTCCCTGCCAACACATATTTTGTGGAGTTTCATCTGTGTTGTGCATCCTAATTTATTTTAAAACACTTTCCATCTTATTTTAGCAGATCCTCCCTTGACTGAGGTACTACTATGAACTATACTATCACATTTTCTTGAATAAAATTCAAAGAATAAGATTAAGATTAAGATGAATAGGAAATCACATATTGGAATTCTTCACAGCGTCTCTGGATTATGAGAAATGATTGCTGCATTTTACAACATCATGCTTGAATATTAAATACTGACTTGATCACAAATATTGACATTATCTTATATTGACAGATGTAGAAATCTAAATTGCAGCGCATTATTTCTTTATAGGCATTAGGTACAATATGATGTATATTTTTCTTATTTCATACCTAATTATCTGTTCTATCTATAATGTATTGCTCTCCAATTTATTTAGAATAATATACTTTAAATGGGATTTTTCATTATTATATACTGGATTTGGCCACAACTCTTTAATAGCATAAATACATTTCAGGATAATTGTTTTGTTTCTATAAAACAGGAATATCATTGTTGAATCTTTTTTGTTATTATCAGATATCAGGAACAACATTCATAAATCTCACACTGGTCAGTCAAGTCAGTTGATGACTCAGTAATTTTCTGGGCTATGAGTAGCACAAACCCTGTGCCAATGAACTCTATTGTACTGAGATGAACTGTGGCGGATAAATGCAAATTACAGTAAGTCACACCAACACCATCTGGGTGGACAGATAAAGGGAAAGGGAACTAAGTTCACATTGTTTAGAGTGAAATGTATACAATCTTTCAGGTTTCCTATTAAGGAATGTGAAGAACTTAAGCAAGCTTAGGGTAAAAAGCAAAACAATTTAGATATAATTTATTTCACTGCCTGAAATATCTGAGTCCTTTCTGTAAAAAGGTAATAAAAGTATGCCTTCTTGTTATTGTTTATTATGAGTGATTAAGCCTAAGTCATGGTTAACCTATTTTGAAGGATGGTAGAGGCTTGGAGACCATGTCCCTTATGCACTGATGTGTTTCACCAAAACAGTTTTAGTCAATGTACTAAATAGCTCAGGAGTACATACCAGAAACTGCTTTGGTTCAGTAGCTCCACCACTCTCATCCTTGGCCTTGCTTTGCAGTTTCTTTAAACTATCTGAAAACACATTAAAAAAATCAACTCAGATATGACACAAACAAATCATTCAAGCAGTTTGATTGACAAAACACTTTAAATGACAGATTTTCACACTAAAAGCTGGAGAGTGGCGAACATATTTTTTACAAAGCGTGTGTCTTGTGCTCTGTTACACATGCTTAACTTTTTCCTCATGTTCAAATTATAACCTGAAAAAGTACTTTATTTGTTGGGCTTTCCATCATTGAAACTTTCTAACCTCTTAGTTCTCTAGCTCGTGTGTGTCTATCTGTTAGACCTCAGCCGTAACACTTCTCAAGAACATGTAAACGCATCCTTGGGTCAGCATGTGTTAGCACAAAACATTACTCAAGAGCTAAATGTACTTATTTGATGTCTTGTTCACAGTTATGGCAAATGTGCTTCTTTCCTGTGTGGGTTATCAATACTTATTGGGGCGTGGAGTGAAAACTTACTCATCACACCCCATCGAAATTCTCAAGTGAGATGTTCAACTGTATTCACTGTGCAGATCAATAAGGAACGTGTCCACTCCTCCCCTCCTGTTGTTTTGTTGTCATATCAACGCTATGATCAATGATTGAGAGGATGACAAGGAGCAAATGGGATGCTGACAGCTCCCACAACTCTGCTCTACCAAGATTACATTAAAATAGCTTTCGCCTGTTTGCACTAAGAGGCATCACTGCTTATTCTTTAAATGTGATGTGCCTTAATGTGACAGTGTGACGCTTCTTGGATAGTTACGTCCACGAACAACCACGCAGAATTGACACTTATTTTAACCCCTGACGCTGTGAACTGGTCAGACACAGCAATAGTCCCTCAGTCAGAACAACATCACTACACTCCCTAGCTCGTTTAACACTCCCAGGTTAGCCAGGTCGGTTGTTTACGTGTGAAACCAGCAGTTTGCCAACATTACTGGAGGCAGCTCACCAACGTTACGCAGTTTCGGATAAATCAAGTGAGGTGCTACTGTTAGCAAAATTCAAAGCTTAGTGAAGTGACATTAGCTCGGTTTGTTTGGGCTCCAATTCACCTTTGATGGCGAGTGTGAAGAGAAGTCAAACCTGCAGTCTGACACACACACACAGATATATTTTAACTCATCATCATCCCCCTAGAAAGAGAGAGAAGCAATTGCACGAGGACTTCGCTTTAACACACACACACACACACACACACACACACACACACACACACACAGTGAACATGAACGTGTGTGTGTTAGCGGGTTTCGCGCGAGCTAACCAGCTAGCAGTGAGAGCTCAGCACAATGCTCCATCAGTGGGATCATGGCTAAATTAAAAATGGCGGTTTACACAGCGTTAGATCCGCACTTTACCCGTAAAAAAAGACGCCCAATACGCGCCCTCGGCCCCCGGCGGCGGCCGCCAAACGTCGACGGTAGTCGTCAAGGAAGACAAAGGCGTACCACCGGTCGGCTATAACCTATGTCAACACATAGCAATAGGTCTTTCTGCTTACCTCGAGTGCGTGTTACATTTGCTTCTCCATCTTGCACTGGCGAGTGGTAGGGTAGTTCAGATCTCGCGAGAATACCTGCTGCTGCGTTCACCCCGGGCACTCCCTTGTAATTGTTGCAGAAAAAACGACGCCGCTGCGCTTCCCTGTCTGGAAGCGGGCATACCGCCTTATAAACTCGTATTTCCAGCCTAGTTATTTGATGTGCACACGAAAAGCACGCAGCAGAATTATTCAGGCTTTGTGAAAAATATATTTTAATTCAGTTTGATATGAAAGTGTATGCAAACTCATGGACAAATAAAGATTGGACAGTTAGTTTTTTTTAATAACAAATGCATTTAACCCTTATCTGAACGAGAGAGTTTTAAATTGAGCAATGTTTTGATGTGAAAATGTAGAACAATAATTCGTACAAAAAAAAAAAAACCCTGAGAAAAACTGCAGTCTTGACAACTCATTCAAAAGTAATATCCAGAGTGGCTTATTAATATTACTTAATTGTACTTTCACTGGAAATCCATTAAAGTATGTTTACTACAACATAATATTACTTCTTGTATCTTAACGATTTTCCAATACAGAAAATTACCTAAATCCTGTCTTGATGATTGCAATGAGAAGACTGACAGATACACACAAGGAAACAATTGAGTTTGATAATAAATCACACTGGACTTGGTGGTTCTAAAATAAATTCAATGAAAAAAGAAATTTTGCCCAAGGTATATTTTTATCTGTTCCAGGTCGTATTTAAACACATCATGTTTAAAAACACACAGTACACACCAACACAAGAGTGAATATCAACAATAATTAATATAAAACTAAATGGATGAAAATTAAACAAGGGCATTTTTTCCAGAACATTTCCACTATTACAATGACAGGACATGACAAACTAAGCATTACAATTACTGCGTACAAAAATAAAAAAATGAACTATTTCAGATATTTTCCAAATACAGCAATGTATCATGTACAAGTTATGTTAAGAAAGATTCCAAAGTTTTTGAACTATAAAAGAACTTAAATTACAACATATATTTACATATAAAATCATATCCTGCAGCTTTATAAGCTTTCACGCGGTCAAATCTACACTTGCCAACTGCCAACTTTTTTTTTTGTTTGTTTTGTTTTTTTAAATATCACTTGTACATTCCGTGGAAAGAAATCACATCTCTAGATCTGGCCCCAAGAATGCTGCAAACACTCAGGGGCAGAAATTATGGCAACTTGCAGGAAACTACTCTCCTCGTCTCATAATATTTTTCTGCTCTTCCACTGTAGCTATATAAATTACAAATATTACAAATATTTACAATGACAACTTAAACTGTAAAAATTCTAATAAAAGTAATGAATACAATTTTGTACAGGTATTAAATGGTTGAAAATAATTAGAGTAGGGACCAAGAAAATGAGGTGGTAAAAACAATATATCTTAAAACAGGATAAGGGATGTATAAATGCTGCCCTGTTGAATAAATATGATCAAAATAAATACAATCATATGATGGTTACTCTTGGCATCAGTTGAGCACTTTCTGTTTCAGGTGCAGAGCTACATTATGTGGAGGAAAATTATTTAGACAAACATCTGCGACAAATGGAAAGAATACATGTGGCGTACTGGGTGCTGGCCGTGTGCATAAACTGGATTTCTGCAAAATTGTTTGTTGTGTGTAAAGATCGGTGTCCAGTAATCTTCATAACACACACAAATGTGTTTTATGAGGTAAAAAGACAACTAAATACAACAATGCAACTGCACCACTGTGACTGTGCAAGGGCTATGCAGACATTACATTTTACCTGACTAGAAAATAAGTTTTTTTCCCTTTTAAAAATGCATGGACAGTTAAATTGATTTGCATAAATTGAGCCACTAAAAATAAACAGGAAACCTTTAGGTTTGTAAATTAATTGTACAACTTATTCTTGCGAGCTAAATCAGTCAGTCATTTCGAAAAGTGTATTAATGTCAAATAGTACTTGATCATTAAAGAGTTATTAACCAAATTACAGCACTTTGCTGAAAGGCATAGATGTGCCTTGAAAAACCCCTTTATGTGGATATGAATATGTAAAGTGCCAAAACAGGCTGGTGATTAACTGGGCAGAGTAATGGGTGGAGAACAAGATAAAGTGAGGTTCAATAACAGATGAATACGGTAAACAAATTTATCAATTGCGTACAAAATATAGATCACTATCTCTAGTTCCTTCAGACCTACTTTCATCAAAGCTTTTTCTTCATTCCCACTTAAAAGTCTTCAGCCATATTTCAAACATCCCTCACAAGAGAAGTTTGCCATTGCGGTGAATTTTCAGAATTTTTCCAAGTCTCTGTTTTGCAGTTGCAAGTCCTTTCTTTGGACGCTTCCCTAAAGTAAAGTGAAAAGGAAATATAAATGAGAAAACACGATATATAACGATATAATATGAAATCATGCTGTCAGTGCCAAGTTTATGCTTACCTTGACCGACTCCTGTTGTGCCTTGGCTCGCTAAACCTGCAGGGGATGTACCAGAGTGAGAGCTGCTGTTCTGCGGAGACAGTGAAGGTCGGCGTGAAGTGAGGAATACACCGGGGGCCATGGCTCCACTGCCTCTGGGGCCTCCAGGGCCAAAAGGTCCAGGTCCTGCTGTGTATTCATGATCCAACAGGCTGGCAGAGAAGTAATCCATCCTCCTGTCTGGGCTGAAGTCTGCGGCAGACTCTGGAGCAGGCGGTGGCGAGGGTGGGGCTGGCTCGGGCTGAACGGGGGGAGAAGTGACAACAGGGGCAGGGGGACGCTGCTTTTTGGTATACTTCCTTTTGGCTGGCTTTTGCTGCTCCTGAATCATAACCAAAACAAGAAACAAGTCATCATGTTTTAATGAAAGATGCTTCTATTACACATTGTTCACTCGATACACTTCAAAGACTAGAAAGCTTCGTTTTCAGACTCACTTGCTGTGCCAGTTTGGCAGCAGCTGCGGCGAGACCAGTCTCTACAGATGCGACTCTAGCCCCTTCCCTGGCTGGCCGTTCCTGTTTGGGAAGGGTGGGCATCACCCTGGCTATAAACAAAAAGAAATCATTAAGCGATAAACCATTGGACCGCTAAAATAGGCAGAATTGAGTGCTCCTGCTATGTTGAAGTCAGGTACCTTTTGGACTCCAAGGTGTGTCATCCCAGTTTTTCTTCCGTTTCATCTTAGCCTTGTTAGCGTGGTCCTCCTCATCCGACTCCAAGGACGGGTAAACTTGAACCAAAATGATTGTCATGATTAAAAACTGCGTTGATCAACAAAGATATATACTTTTACTAATATTGATGTATATAGCAGCAGGTGTAAGTTACTGAGTGCCTTGCTCACCATAATCTGAATCTTTAAAACAGGTTCCTAGAGTCTCTTGCTCATCTGGACTGTCCTCCTCGCTAAGGTGACGGGCTGGCCGTTTGATAGGCCGTTTTCCAGGCCGCTGGATGACAGGTTTCTTTTCGGTAGTTCCTGTCTTTTTGACTCCTCCAGTCACCCACACAGCCCTGCCGCCCTTTTCCTTGACCACGCCTAACCCCTCTGTCAGGCCCCCAGAAATAGATAAGGGAGATGAGGACGAGGAAGATGAGGACGAGGACGGGGGGTTTGCCATGGACAGCATACCCTGGATGGCATCGCGAGTGCTGGGAGAAGCTGGGGCTTCCTCACTACGAGAAGGACAGAGTTGAGCAATCACTTAACATCTCAAAAATAACCTCCAAAACATAGCGTAGTGTCAGAGCCATTGCAAATATGTGAACTATGCAAGTTTCAAAAGGTTACTGAATTCTTGCCACAAAACAGCGGGGCATTTATTCCGACTAGTGTTCTAAACTATTGCTCTAGCTCATAGCCTAGAATCAGGAAGCATGTTTTAAACACATTCCTTCAAAAAGCAAGAGACTAATTAAATGTAACTTTTTTATTTAAATATATACTAAAATACTACCGTTCTACCTGAATTTGAGCGTTAAATGAATGAATTGATAAAAAGAATCGCTGATGATCAAGGAGTTCTAACCTGAGTGTTGCAGAGTCCAAGCCTGCCACTTGCTTGCTGGCCTTCAACAGGTCCAGAATCCCCCCCGCACCACCCTTCACTCCATGGGCAGCTAGTGCCTCCTCATCTGTGGTGTAATCCTCCTGACAGCACATGCAAACACAAGCTATTGTTACCATTTAACCAGTGGTATATATAACCAGTTATGGACGACAAAGTACGTCACGTAATAGTAAACTGATGGGTGGGCAGGGTTGTTGTGTGTATACTCTACAATTCATGTGACTTTTTCTACTGTTCAACACTGATTTAAGTGGGTCATCTTTAATTCAATATGGGCAATTAGCTTAAAAAAGAAGTCAATGCCATCTGATACAGCAGGGGGAAAGGAAAGCTAATTTAGAGTGAGCAATTACAATGTCACAAACATCACTTGTCATTAACCGTGACCAGCTTTGTGCTAAACTTAGAGGTACAACCTGGTGTAGAGGTATAAAAAGCATAACAAAGCTAAACTCAGCGCCATTATGTTGACGTGTTGTCCGTAACATTCACTGCTTTATCCGAGAATGCGTGAAGTAAACTCTTCTTTTCATCTTTGGGACTGACTTACTGACTTATACTGGCTGCTACAGCTTTAAGATGGTGTGAAGAACTGCCTCTAGAAAATGTGATAGGTCTATTGATAATAATCTCACCTCAATGTCAAAGTCTACCTCTCCTGGCTCTCTGATGCGATTTGGGTCAGAACAGGGTTTGGCTCTGGGCAGCTTCCTGGGAAGACCTGAAAGCACAGTTTTACTTCAGTTATTTTACAGCTATAAGGTGGCTTTGAAACCATAGTAAAAAAAAATGCTGTTCATCATATATGATGCCATATTATCCAACAGTCCAGGTATTCAAACACCTATCATAATCTCTTATAGACTTCACCAGCAGGGTAATCAAAGATATGCATGTCCATTCAAGAAGTACTAACTGTCATAAACTTTCGTGTCTAGTCAAATTCTCACCGCTGAGTTTCTTTTTCTTGCCAGTTCCTGCAGGCTTGCGTCGTGGAGGAGGCGTCTCGTCTATCTGCAGCTCGTCCTCGGACTCCAAGTCAGACAGGCTGGATCCCTCCATGGCAAGGTGCTTGTAGTTTCGTGCGCTTCCTGCGCCATTACTGCTGCTGTTCTTCTTACTAAAGCCAGAGGATCAGCAGGTGAGAACACAAGCCTTTGGTCGACCATAACGTCATCACAGCAAAAGGGACAAAACAAAAATATCTGCAAATCGTACCCTTGGATTTTCCCATTGGTCAGCACAAGTTTCAGTTTGCTTTTATTCAGCTTCCCTTCAAACTCCTCTAAAGGCAATTCCAGCTAGAAAGAAAAAACATGTGAATTACAGGTGGGAAAAATATCAATATATTGCGATACTTCTTCTTCCAATATAATAGCGATTTTCAATGTCTTAATATTGTTTTTTTTTTTTTTTAAAAAGCACTCTCAAAGTTCTCTCACATGATGTTTTTCCTCTCTCCTACATTGTCAATTACTATTACATGTAAACTGAACAGAAGGGGGTGGAAAAAAATATCGATGTGGCAATATAATAATGTGAATATAATGTCAACGATAATGTGAATGAAACATCAAGACATGAAAATAACTTCAAAAGCATTGTAACTGTCATATATACCTTGTTCTTGTTTTTGGATTTGCCAGGTTGAAACTTTTTGAGTGTATGTTTGGTATGGATCTCAATGAGGTCAAGTTCCCCTGCTTCTCCCTTAAGCAGCCCCTTCTGATTCTTCTTCTTCGTTCCGGGGGGCCCAAGACTTCCTATGACCTCCTTGGGCTTGGGTCCTTTTTTTTTTCCAGGAGGACGTCCTGAATTCTGAGAGGTGGTCAGGGGAGCTTTAGAGAGTGGCGAGCCAGGAAACTGTGGTCCAGTTCGGCCAATGTTTTGCTGGAAGATGTCCTATCAACAAACAAAGTGCTGTTAAGAACACTAAAGCACAAGAAGATGATAGTAATATTTCTATATCATTGGAAAAAAATAAAAAAACATTAAAAGTATGCTCAAACGTTCAGTGATTCTACTACTTACCTCGACCAGACGAATCTCCTTGGCCAGGTCTTTCACTAGCGTCTGAGTATTGATGGTTTCAGGAATCTCCATTTCATGCTCTCCTAAAGCCTGAGTGTAGGGAAATACAATAAACAAAACAGGCAGGTCATGACTAATAATTACTTGGAGCCTTCAGATAGTCAACTACAACATGTCAATTGCATGCTGATTCGGCAAACTAGCAAATTAACTAGCTTAAGAGGTGCCTGTAAGCAGTTTCTTGTTTCTATTTGGCAGAGTTATGTTTGGTTGCCCTGCCTCCATTTCCTTCCCCTGTTGCACTTGCTCCTCCATATGAAACATATCACTGTATGCAAACATCATATTTGGTTAAGCCAAGAAAGAAACCAAAAAGAAACAAAAAAGCAGAATTGAGAATAAGCAATCAAATTTAAATTTGCTTACTTCTTTACGAGTCCAGCTGCGGAAAGCATTATTCAGGGATTTCGCTCCGTGAACTAGGTATGTTGCCGGGTGTCTCCGGTTTTCTCTCAAACCTGTGAGACAGAACAGCACAAAACTAATAATATTACAAACAGTAAACACAAGCCTCTGAAGTAGTTCAAATAAAAACAAAACATGAATATTGTGAAATGCATTGAACTCCCTCACCTCTGAAGGTATCGAGAAGGTGCTTGCCAACATACCAGCAGACAGTCTCAAAATTGGGAAATCTGAACAAGTCCGCTGTCTTTAATCTCTTCTCTATTTCATATGCCCTAAAAATAATAACACAGAAGAGGAAAAGTCAGTCATTAATGGTTAATGCCACAAACTTGTACATTACCTGTGTACATAAGCATATAATCGCATATAAAGAGGCTCAAAGATTAGGCAAATAAAACTGAGTCAGTATAATGTGTCCAAGATAGAGCAGAAAAGCAAATTCTAGTCTCCAACATAGAAAGGACCTGCCAAGTGTGTTCGTTTGCAGGTTAATGTTCTGCTTTTTATTATACAGACGCTTTGAAACAGTTACTCAGTAAAATTATGTTTCTGTTTCATTCCTCCTCTCCTCTCCTGTTGTCTTGCTTTTATAGACGAGTGGAAAAGCCAGGTTCACAAGGGTTGTTTAAATATCAATAGCATTTCAGTCAAAAGAAACTACAACAACATCACATGAACTCAGCACTAACCGCAGCTGCATGTCAATGTTAAGGCTGTGCAAAAAGTTTCCTCCAAAGGCCAGACAGTCCACTGGAGTCAGCACAGCATGAATCCATCCTTAAACAAATGACAACAATGTAAGCATCTGTTTCACACTTGCTTAACTAAAACCATTTTTTCTGTGACTAACAAACCAAACAAACATTACAGCTTACCTGTTGGTATGAACAATGTATTTCCTTGTTTGACAGAGCACTTGTAACACATATCCACCTGGTCTCCAAAGAACATCTCGTTCTGGTTAGAGGAGGAACTCCATCGCTCAAAAAGTGCCAAGTTGGCAGCCGTGGGGGAAATTAGGTAGAAGATTTTCTCACCCTGAACAAAAAACAAGACAAGCTCTCAGAATAACCAATTCTTTGATTATTTTTTTTAAAAAGAGACTGAAAAAATGTTCATGATCAGTGTAATTGAAACTTCCGAAATAAGACATATGATATTATTTTTCCACTCACCCTCAGGACATGGTACCATACTGAGGTGCCTCCAAAGTCAATGTGGAAGTCTGTGTAGCTGTCCTTCACTCCCATTAGGCAGTACTTCTGCACGTTGGGGCGGTCGAACACAGACTCTTCAGGCCAGAGGTTTTCCACCCATGACAGTTTCCTCACAATCTTTGGAGTCTCCACTAAGTTTGAGAGCCTGAAACAAGTCCAACACTTGATTTTAGTCTATAAAACACTGCATTCATATACAACAACTTTATCTAAATTACCATGTTCTCATTCATTCAATTTCTTTTAGATCTACTGAATTCGAAAGAAGTTACATTAAACTAAAGTGACAAGACAGTACATCACAATAAGAGACCAGACAGTAGGTTCAGTGACTGTTGTGTACCTGGTCTCAGAGAACTCCAGACTGATGACATTAAGCACCCTGTCTCTGTTGGGGCTGTTGTAGTATTCAACAAAGTCTCCCAAACGCATCTTCATGTCACATTGGCGAGACACATCAATCACATCAATCTCTTTGTCTGCACCTGCAAGTTAGAACAAAATGAGAAATAGGTACAGGGGGGAAAAACATTTCCTTGATAGATATCAGCCTAAAAATTAGAACACAACTTAAACTACTAATAAATATTTTTTTCCCTAAATGTGCAAAACCTTACCGATGTAGTGCTCTACATCACTGACGCCGAATGAAGCTGGAGGGAGGGTCATGCCAAGGCCATCCCGCCTCAGCACCATGACAGGAACACTGAATGAATGCTCTTCCAGAAACTCGACTGTCAGCTGGGCACCAGACGGCTTTAGCAAAACTTCATCCGCACTGTCACAAAAACAGACGCGCATACACACAGTTTTAACTGAGATCACAAAGAAAAAAATATTCTAAACAAAATGCTTTGCTGCATGTTTCAGTGAGGAATGAGCTCTCCAACCAAGCTACTGGCAAAGTGTCACTGGACAGTAAGGCAGATCAACACTAGTACGATGTAATGCAATCAATCACAATAAAAATACATTTCATATCTACCCTCACATTTAAATGTTGAAACTATGTATGGTGTGCACTACAAAGAATACAACTTTAAATGGAAGTCATTGTTTTATTTTTAAATTTGTGAATTTAAAACTTTAGTCTCTGCACAATGAAGGGAAAGACTTACTTTGGGAATGTGCGGCTCCGGAGTTCCCTAACAAACTGTGGACTGCCTGTTTTAACAGGTCGACTTGGGTCTCTCGTTCCGGCAGCAGCAGCACCACCAGCATCTGTCTGCTTATTACCTCCACGACGCTTGCGCACTGAGATAAAGGAGGGAGAGAAAAAGATTGTCAATTATGATGATTATCATATGAAAGTAAAAAGATAACACAACAAACAATTTGAGTTAAAATCTCAAAGATTTTCTTTTCATTGTCTTTCACAGCATATGTGGCATACATGGTGTGTTTTTGGAACTCACTTCAGTTTCATCACCTGTAGTTATATTTTTCTTTGTTTGTTCAGCCATAGTAACTATTTATTTGCAACACTAGCAAAGACTGAAAAAACAGTATGTAACTTCACACACACATACGAGAGGTGAAGGTGCAGTCTCTTGCGTTAAGAGCCTCTCTAAAAAGCCTAACTATCAAAACATGGCCCATGCTAACTAGCCTAACAGCAGTGGGCCATAGATTCAATGTGTCGCCTGATCCTGGAATAGATAGTTACCACACCAGTATTCAATCAAATGGCTGAACATTAGGAAAGGTATACTTAAGGATTTGTAACTTACTGACAGATGGCCCATGAGTGACCTGACAGTTGGGGCAGTGATACAGGTCAATCTCAGCTGCCTTGTCTTCCTCTACTCCAACACAGCTGCAAATAAAACATTTATCACATCACATGTGCAGACCAGCCAGGTAATGAACAGAGACAGGTCACATACAGAGCATATCAACATGCAGATACAACAACATCATGGATAGCACAATATAATAATTGTCTCTCACTGCACACAGACACAACAGTATGATCAACACGACCTTAACCCTGAAAAATGACCCACCTTCCATGAAACCAGTCTTGACAAATGTCGCACTCAATCATGAAGCGTGTCACATCGTACGGCAGGCGACACAAGCAGTACACCGGCACTGATGCCATGTTTGTGTGTCTGTGGGAACTGGCTTTCGAACCTTGTTACTATCTTACTAGCTTTCAAATCCAGATGGGAGGGACTAGTAAGCAAGCTGCAGACTTTAATAACTAACTAATGTTAGTAATGTTACTACTGTTTGAGTTTTGAGCCTGTCACTTTACTTCCAGACTTGAGTTATTGACACATTTCCATTGGTTCTCACTTGGAAACCTGTTGAAATATTGTATAGAGAGAGATAGAGAGAGACAGAGAGAAAACCGTGTTAATAGTTTGGCGTAGGGTAAAAACAGAGCAAAACAACTGCACTGCAAGCTCATTAACGTTACTGACAAATGACTTGCAATGATATTACTCCTGCAAAAGGAGGTGCAAGCTCGGTCAACAACCTATATCACTAAATGAGTCATTTCTGTAACACAACGTTGATTTCGGAGAGCATCAAACTAATTCACTGTGAATACAACACCGGTGAGGCAACAACCACCTTATATCCTCCAAATATAGTTTTGCTCTCCAGCTAACGCGTTTGTTGTTAGCAATAGCCAGCTGGTGGGTCGTAATGTTAGCATGATGTTTGTAAACACGCTGTGTCCCGTCAATGATGCATCGCTATCAAAGCGCGATATGTTTAGCAAGCATGCTAACGTTAGCCACCGACGTAGCTAACATTTAAGTTACACAAGAAAACAGTTCGAGCAAGTCATTTGGTGTTTACGCGTGAAATCAGCACAAATTGAGTCGATTCAACTGAGTAATTTTAGCCAAAAAAAGAGACGTTGTAAGCTAGCTCAAGTAATATCCAACACTCACCGACCTCTCTCTGCGGCAGGCCGAGCACCCGAGAGCCGCTGTAATCCCCACGCAAGCTCGGGGGAGGCCGCGGCCTTATTATGCAACGTAAATTATTAACAATTTGCTTCACCACATTTTTGTTTATCTCATCTGAAACGCCCAAAATAAAGAGGCCGGACCTAGTGTGAGTACAGTAGACCCGAAATCTGAGAGCGAAAGCGACCTAACCGCGTACAACAACAGCAAATAACGGCGTATTTAACTACATGAACGCCATTTCAAAGGTAGTGGCGTCAGTCCGTTGTTCGTCGCTGTTCAAAGAACAATAAAGTTGCAGACAGTCAAACGCGGAGCTGCGTTCAAGAAGAAAAAGCGTTGCGGAATGTTTGCGTGGCAATAAAAGTTATATAAATAAGAGATACCAATATCGTAGCTTGCCAAATTGGGTTATTTGTAAGAATTAAAAATAATTAAATTAAATTTCAGAATATTTAGAAACATGTAAAGGCATAAATTACACATGATCTTAA
>JAOXYL010000050.1:10607776-10630634 GCA_028564955.1 Terapon puta | reverse complement strand
AAAAAAGTGGTGGTGAAAATTTACGTTTTATGGGCCCCAGACAACTAAAAATGGCTCGACAGCGCCACCTAGGTACATGTTTTCAGGGGACCCCCACCCCCCCCCCAAGATAGTCTCAGCTACATGTTTGATTTTTTTTAAATTAAATTGTATTTAATTATTTATTTCTGTAACATGCCAAGGAAAAACGTGTAAAGTGTTTTGTAGCCAGGCACTAACATCAACAGGAAGTCCACCGTTTGTAATCTGAAGTCCAGTTTTTGCATTAATTTGGTCACTTCCAGGCTCTTACTTTAACAAACTCGTAGAACTTTGATCAGAGCGTTTTCAAATATGGACTGTACAATCTAGAAACATGCTAAACGACGCTAAATTATGAAGCTATTAACTTTTCATGGGGGGCCATGGCAGCATGGCGAATTTTGATGTCTCACCAAAAAACAGGAAGCGGCTGTAATTCACCTGTAAGTTACCCATACATTGTCAAACTTCACATGTTTGAGTGTAGTCCAGGCCTAAACAGATCTACACTGCAGGATTCAGTTATGGGTAAAGTGCCACTTGTTGGTGACAGAAAAAGTCATATTTCACATTTTGATAGCTGCCTCCTAGTGTGTTGAGCATATTCATCTTAAAAACAGTGAGACAGTTGTCAGGACATTAATGATGATTTATTGTGACAACTGCAACTTTTCACAGAAAGGCATCGCATTGACAGCGTGGCAGATTTTTTTGTGTTTCTGTGACTGTCAAGCTGATTTAACTAACGTATACATTGTCTGATCTATGCCAAGTGCCCCCCCTCCTGTCCCCATTCAGATGGTTCAATGTATGGTAATTCTAAATATGAAGCTTTTTGCTGTTCATTTTCTTCATTTTCATTCGCATAAAAACTTCAAATGTCCTCAAGTTATGATTGGCAATTTATTTTAGGACCAACACAATGCTTTGTATTCAGCATAGTCTAATTATGCAAAAGCCGAACAGCTTAACCTTTCTGAGGATATTATTAAAATATTACAACACATGGTCATACCTTTGTAATAATGTAGTATATACTATAGTGGTTGTAGTGGTTGAAATGAATGATTCTTTTTTTTTTATTTTAACATAATTAGCTTGCAGAGGCCTGTTATGTTTAATGTATCAAATTGAAAATGCCATTGACTGATCTGAATAATTGTGTAATAATTTATCATATCATAAATTTCCCTTAATTTCACACTATTATGCACTACTGCAGTGCAAACGTTCAATCATCAGTCCTGTTTTTGCATCATTTGTTATAGGCACTGCGCACTGGTTTGACTGGTGAGCAATAATGTTGTAATTTGAGGGAAGTGAAAGCCGACATTATGTTCATTGTAATGGATCCCTATCTCAAAGTGTACGTGCAGAACAAAACAGGTGTTTCCTGTAAGGAAGAGAATCAAATTACAATGTTGAGAGTGTGTGTGTTTTAGAAATTTGTTGGCAGCAATATAGGGTATACTTAATTTATCATACATATAAGTGAAACATAAGTGGCTCTGCTTCACTCTTATGAAGTTTTTATGACTAAGTCTGGCTTGACACCTCAAACCTGCACATAACATCATTGTAGTTTAGAGTTATGGTATTCCACACACCGTCAAAATGTGATGTTTAACATCATTTATTTTGATTAGTTACAAAACATAAATAAAATCAACAGTTGAATTAGTTACAATTTACAGAGGCTAAATCACCAGCAACATACTTTATTTTTCGAGGTTTCTCTGCCCAAATGTCCTTTTGTCATTGGTTCTCATTAATGCTGTTTTGGGACTCCCCAGATTTGTGTTGCATTCATTTTTAGGTTTATGAAATCTGACCCGCAGCCCAACAAGAAGGCTTATGTCATTCTGGTATGTATTTTCCAGGTTGTTATAGTTAAAGAATTATGGAAGATGTCAAAAATGACCAAAAACTTCTTTGAATGTAATTTAAAATGATCATTGGTCTGTCAGGACTCAGAGAGGTATGTTGAGGTAGGGGAGTTCCATGTAAACAGGGATGAAAACCAGTGTTTTCTAGTTTCAAATAACCTCTGATTTATAATGATGAGAACACAATTTTACAATTTGTACAACCCCATTTCAAAATACAAAAATAATCTTTATCTTTTAGATAACATTTTGGTAACACTTCAAGGACAAAGCCAGCTCCACGTCATGAATCATGATCGTTAAGCTGTAGCTTGCAATCAACATGTTAGTATCAGACATGACAGCACAGTATCTCACCTTCACTAATAATGAACTACATTTCTGTGACAATATGGGTCGTCTTGGAAAGCAACAAATACAGAAAATCATTGTTATATTCTAGATTATGCCATTGCAGTTTCTGAACAACCACAACCTTTAGCACAAACTATCCCTCCTTAATCATTTAATGTCTTTGACTCACATTTACCTGTCTTTAACATACAATTCTCCTGTTTTCAGTGGCACGCAATCTCTCTATCATTAATACAGAAATGATGCTTTGACTACAGGCTAATTCTTATGCCAAAAAGTGTATTAGTGCCTAACCAACGATGGCCAAATGTGTGTATGGCTAGGTGCACTGATAACGCAATGAAATGTACCATAATATATCCGCTGTAGATATATTACTCAATGTATCTCTGCATCTATAAATTGAGTGTAGAACTCAAGGAATGGAGCATTTTATGACTTGAGTAAACCTTTTTGCAGTGTGCGCAAAGCACAATTATGGCCCACAGTTCAGCTGACTGATGCGGTCACACTGACAGCCTATGGTCAAAGACTAAAGAGTTCACAACTGAAATAAGGAATCTGTCCAATGCTAAACAAAGTTGACAAATAGTAAGTGAGTCAGGAACTCACAGAGGTGTTGAACTTCAAACTTACAGACGGTTTATGGTCAAACCTCTCACTTGTTTTCTTTCTTGAGCAAACAGGCCTAAAATGTAGGCAGAGTAAACATTTTCAATCGGGTACAGTGACATTTGAGAGGCCGCTTTGAATGAATCAAACAGGGGTGCAATTTATAATGCTATACCATGGGACTATCACAAAGCTTTGTCACACAGAAAAAATATACACTCACACACCCACAAAAAATGCAGTAATTTTAAAAGGCAATATGGGAAAAACCCATATGGTCTCCCCGGTCTATAGTAACTTGGCAGTTTTTTTCATTTTCATCTTCCTCCTCAGCATGATACCGTGATATACTTTGATATGCGGAGCTCAAACTGAAAGCAAAAATGTCAAATGTGAAAGCATATCATGCTGGCGGCAAATTTACTCATGACTGATGAATTATCTCAGTAGGCTGCAAATAGTAAATGTGAGATTCGAGAATATACAGCAAGTGCAATTGCAGTTTGCACTCAGGCAAGTTAAGTTAGTCACAAGGTCATGCAGTCTCGGGCTGAGTGTACCCAGGTAGCCTCTGAACAGTGATGGCATATTTCAGTTCACCGTCATATTATGAATTCATCTGAATTTATAACACATCACTCGTGGTAACTCAGACTGTTTCTATGTTACAACTGCTAAACACAAAATAAAACAAATGAAGCACATGCTGTACCAGGTGCACAACACTGCAACAGTGTGTTTGGTCGCATTATGGTAATGATGGTAGCCAGATAACTTTGCCGTGCTCTGCTGCGTAACATGCTATTGTTTAAATTTTTTCATTGCCCATTGAAACGCCTTGTGCTGTAGGCCTACAGTTTTAAAAGATCACGCAGCAATCATGAAAAGATCCCGTGCGCGTCAGGTTTTCCTCAAGGTGCTTCTACAAAAATATTTTATGCCTTACACACAAATCCATACAATACATGCTGATCAATTTAGATGACCATTGCTAATTGCACTTTTAAAATTGATAGTCCTTTCACTGTAGGCATTGACAAATTCAACAAAAATGTCAACACACCAATGTCAAATATTTTGTCCGCCTTGTCTCTGCTCAGGGAGAGTTCAGGTCCAACTGAGTTGGTTCAAAAACAAAAACATTAACGTTAATTTGTGTAAAAGGACATTAGGGATATGTACTCAGATAATCCATGAACACTCACCCACACTCATAAACGCACACACTCATACATTTAAGAATTTGTACATCTCAACACCCAAACATACCATGATTCATTAATCCCAGCTGCTGTGTTCCATGTTACCCTCTGTCTGTACATACTAGAATCTACCATCTTTCACATTCACTCCCCATCTCATCCAGAAGTAAACTGGAATCCATATATTCTTTGCCGTTACAGCTCTCTTATGCATACACAGAACTAACACGCGAAATGGATCTGTTTTTACGTCCCCGATCCACTTAGTATTTCCTTCTCTTGCACCTTCATATTGACCTCACACTTCGCCTTGGTTTCATTTCTGTCCCAGAGGAAGAGTAGAGGTGGGGGGTGTTGGGTGAATTTTGGCACTGGAAGGTATAGCAGCAGTAGAGCAAGAGGAGGAAGAGGTGGAGGAGGATGAGGAACAGGAGCAAAATGTCCCCCCAGTAGCAGCGGTGGTATCTGTGGGTGCAGCGGTGCAGGTGGCGGACAGCAGGGGTGCTGCTGTGGACACTGGGGATGTGGGCATTTGGGAAGGCAGCAGCGGTTGACTTTGAGGTGTCGATTGGGGCAGATGGGCGATGGGCTGTGTTTGTGGTAGTGACTGAGACGGCGCGGGAGTTTGCATCCGGGGCTGTGGTATCTGCTGGCGGAGTGGGGACTGCTGATAGCTCATGTGCGGGAGGGGGAGAGACTGGTGGAGGTGTAAACTTTGCTGCATCTGTGGCACTTGAGCCATGTGCGTTTGTGGTGGTGGTCCCGGAGAGTGCAGGGTGGACATGCTCCCTCCGCCTGTGTAGTGGGAAGGGGCTGCCGCAGGCAAGCTGGCAGATGCCGGGGTTGTCTGGGGGTTCATCGATGCCACTGGAAACCAACCTGGTGGAGCCGCCTGTGAGGAAAATAGTGATGATCACTGAGTGAATATAACAACTCAAATTTTAAATGTATATAAGACAGATGTGTATTATAATGTGTCCTCTTACTTCAGTCGACTGACTCCAGCCTCCCAACTCCTGCACCTGCTGAATCTGCTTGATCTGATTGAGTGAAGGCTTGGGCGGGGAGGGGCCCACCGTCTCCTTCGCCCAATTATCGACAAGTCTGTGCAGTTCATCTGTGAATGTGCTTTTTCTTAGAGGGCTCTGATCTGTGGAAAAACGAGGGGGCACGTTACACCACCGACTGTCGGAAAATTACCTGTTGTCTTGGTACATCAACCACAAGCGATACCTCTTTTAGCAGGCAGTGAAGTGCGGTGCTCTGGGTTGCAGTACAGGGGCAGTCTGCTCTGTTCGCCACCCGAGAAACTGCTCGACTGCTGAATCCCTGGGGGAGACATATGAGAGAAAGATTGCAGGAGACAGAAAAAAGAAGAGGAAGTGGGAGAGAAAGTGTTTATACAAAGTCTTACCAGAGTGCGAAACTCCGTTGTTATCCAAGTGAGAGTGAGGCCGGGACCGGAGCTTGACTTTGGCCGGCCTGGGCCTGCGGGGGGAGAGGACAGGGGGTGCCGTGGGGAGAGGAGGGGTTCTGGACAGAGAGGCAGGAAGACTCTGCCGTTGGTCTTTGAGGGAGCGAAGCTGTCTGTACAGTTCCTGCAGCTCTCTGTTCTGCTGGGCCTGAAGGGAAACCACCTCTTTGATGTGCCTATAGTGGAGGACATGGGGAAACAGAGTGGAGAAGGTGGTGAGAATTTTGAGATTTCTTATACATTTCTGAAAGAAAAAAAAGGAAATGAAATTAAGTCCCAAGTATGTGAAACAACAATAAATAGCGACAAACACCTTGTAAACACTTAAAATAGATAACGCTTCTCCTCACTGACTTACTTCTCTCTGAGCTTGTGTAGCTCTTTTCTCAGGTCTTCATCCTCCAGCTCACTCTCATCATCATCATCGCTGCTGCCCAGGGGTGAGTGGCTGTGCCCATGACCTCGGGGCAGGTGAGCCATCGCTGGTGTCCTTTTGCTTTCTTCTTTCTCTCCCTCCTTTGCCCGAGATCTCCTCCTCTCCCTCTCCAAATCAGGGGACACCGGGGAGCTGTCAGTCTGCCTGTCCTCTTTCTTAGTCTCAGCCTGGGTTACAGAGAAGCGTCCCACTTTCCTGTGAGTGCCACCGTGGCCCGATGGCGCATCCTTCGGGGGAGAGGGCTGCAGCACTGGAGTCACCTGATGGCAGGGGAGGTGGGATGGAATAAGCAGCTTGTCCAGACTGCACTGAGGATTCAGACTTATGAGTGGGAAAGATAAAATCAGTATTACTGGTCTTACATGAAATCGTCCTTTGCGCGACTGAGGTGGATTTAGGGGCAGCACCTCCTTCTCCTCAAGCGCCTGGCTGCTGGAGCTTCCGTCTGATAAAGAGATACGGATGAAAAACAAAAAGGGAGGACAAGGACCCAGAGACAAGAAGACAAGAGACACGGGTATGAGGAACACATACATGACGAGGCAGACACACACAAAACATAACAGACATAGAAAAATGTACGTGACAGAAAGACATGTAGATGCACACGGATAGACATGGGGCACGAACACAAAGACACAGTGTTAAAAATCACCCACCATCACACATCCTTAACTTTGTGACATGGTTTGCATGCAGTTCTATGAAATGTGTCAACATGTGTTGAGTTCTGTGTCATTTTTTCCATAGTATGAACAACCAACTGAAGAATAAATTTAAGTTCTTGTGAGTGTAAAAATTCATGCTTAAGAGAAATCATATAATGGGAGTGTGGGAAGGGGTGGTAAATGCTTATTTCATTAAAAGCAAAATCATAGTAAGTCATTACGTTTGAAAAAGAAAAACATGTTGTGAAATGGCAGTTGAATGTTTACAACAGTGTACCCCCACCCGCCCACACATCCACTCTCTCATTCTCACTGACTCACCATATTCCCACTCATATACCAGACAACAAAGCCCAATATCACACCTGAGATCTGGCCTCAGATCCACTGTGATATTGTTCAGTGTGTTTGATATTTGGGATTACCGCATTAGCAAAAGTGAGTATATGGATAATCACTGCATAATCTTAGACCAGTGTATACATTATGCAGCCTGGTATAGGTGTTACTTACAGATAATGATCCAGTATTAGTCACTCGTGTAGAACATGACATAAGTGCGCTCATGCATGTGCACTTGGTGATAGGGGATCTAAGCTACCGCTATTACATCTTACACATATAAACACAAACACATGCAAGATGGCTGTATGAAAAGCCTACCCACATACGACAGAATCTGACAGTAACATGTATGTCCTGGGTAATGCGCACAAAATATGCTAGAAACGATGACTTTCATCATAATCTGAATACAGGTAAGGCAGATAGAAAAATAACCTTTTAAAATGCATTTACACAGCTATAGCATAAAATCTCATGGAGCATTACTGTATTGTATGAGCTGACACAGGAAGCATACACATATTCTAAACTGATTACGTAATGGCAGCTTAGCGATTTAGCATCTATCTTATCTGCGTTATGACGTGAGTTGCACGGTGCTGTCTACACTGAGCCAGCAGGTGGGGGTGAGCAGGTGAGATGGTTGCTGCTGGCAGTGCTTGCGGACTTGGGGCAATAAAAGGAAGGGGAGGGGGGGTGTCATAGGAAGGGTTTTTTTCCTTGGCACAGGCACAGCCGGGGCTTTGCTCCAGAACTCATCTGCACAGGGACGGGCATCAGATTTTCTGATGCCAACGTCTTCCTACACTGTGCCAATCTTCCACCCTCCTCTACTCTCCACTGTTCTCGCCCCTGGGTGAGTAACCCATGCAAAAAAAAAGAAAGATTGCCAAGAAAATTAAATTAAGCAAAAAGGAAACCAAAAACAAAACAATAATGTATGTAGTGACGTCAACACTGACATTACATGGAGACTATTGTCACATTACAATATACAAAAACGGGATTATTTAGCTGTAAACATTAACATCCTTTAACATTAACAGTTATTAATTCCTGATTGTTAAGAAAGTTATTTTACTATGTTAAAACTAGTACTATATATTAGGTTTAGGTCCATGCCCCAACACCCCATTCTCTCTCTCTCTCTCTTTCGCGCTCTCTTTCTCTCTCGCTCTCTCTCTCTCGCTTGCTCGCTTCCTAAGAGGACGCTACCTTGCTGGACTCTGGGCTTCTTGAACAAGCTGGCGGAGTGGCGCAGTTTGCACGCCCAGTTTTTGAATTTGCGAGTCCAGGATTTCTTGCTAACAGGATTTCTGATACTAGGACATGTCAGGTTTAGGCCAAAATATCCACCTCCTGCATTGTGCTTCTGCTGTCCATGCCGGAGGGGGATCGGGTGCTGATTGGGGGGCCACGAAGCATCTCCAGCGGTACTGGTGTCAGAGTGTGGGGGTACAGCCTAGAACAGTTAAGACAATTAAGAGTGGCTGCATGGGGTTGAGACGTTCAAAACGGAGAGAGACACTCAAACATTTAAAGATAGCAAATATCACAGACAGCTGAAAAAGAAGTGTAGTGAGTGTCGTCACATTTACACAGCAATATGCTATAAATGATAAAATTATGTAAATTCAGTACAATGACAGAAAACAAAACTGATAGAGAGTTCACTCAAAATATAATCTGTAGCATTCACTCACAAGAATCGTTGGTTCTCCTGGTACAGGTGGGCGCTGGCGCCCGGCAGAGTCTTCCTGATTGGGAGGCAGAACAGATGCAGGCGGGGTGGACGAGGCAGAGGTGGAGGGGAGGGATGGGCCTGGCTGTTGCTCCACCGGGCCCAGCTCTGCAAAGTGGGCCACTTTGGAGGAAGCTTCCTCTCCTCCCTCATCCCTCTCCGGGTCAGGGGAGGTGGAGGAGGAGCGAGAGGTGGTAGAGGAGGTAGTGGAGGATGAGGAGTGAGGGGAGGTATCTGAGGAAGAAGCAGGTGGGGGGAAAGACAAGTGGTGGGTCGACTGTGGCTCAGATGACTCGTCTCCTCCTACTGACGTGGAGGCAGCCGACGTGGGGCCGGAGGCAGCACCTCCGCCCACTGCTGTCCCGCTGCTGTACTCCTGGTACAACAGGTTCCTCAGCTTTTCATCAAGAGTCTTTATGCGGTTGTCTACAAATTCAATTTTGGGGGGGCCTTCGCTGTCTGACTCGGCAACAGAGGAGGGCTGGGCAGGGGATGGTGTCATTGTGAGGGAGAGAGCGGGTAGGGGGGCGTCAGTGGTGCCCAGATGGAGGGGCGGCAGAGAGGAGTCAGAGGACGGGAGGACAGGGGCAGAGTAGCTGCATGTGTCCTCTGTGACACTTGTCTCCCCTGTGGACACCTCTGACTCTGACATCTGTAAAGAGGACTGCTTCTGCAGTGGAAACTGCTGCTGTTTCTGGGGTGTGTCCATCATTTTGACCACCTCCTGCTGCTGCTCAGTGTGTTGCAGCTGTTTTTGTGACTGGGTTTGTTGTGAAATCTGCTGTTGTGGTGCAGGACTTACATTTAGCTGTGACTGTTGTTGAAGAAACTGTTGACTAATTGACAAAGGCAGCATTTGGCTTTGATCTGGATTTAAAGCCACACCACCCATAAACAGCTGTTGCTGCTGCTGCAGTTGCTGTTGCACCATTTGCTGTTGCTGCAGCGTCTGTTGGAGGTTTAACTGTTGCTGCTGCTGCTGGTGATCAATCTGGGCCTGCTGTTGGGGAGCTACAGCAGCCTGGGGTGCCATAACCTGCTGTGCTAACTGCTGTAACTGTGGCTGCTGCAGCAACTGTGGGGTGTACTGTGCCGTTTGTTGTTGAAGGAGGGGCTGCTGGGTCTGCTGTAGGGGTACTGGTGGCAGAAACTGCTGCAGTGGCACAGACTGAGGCAGAACCTGCACCTCAGGCAGCTGTTGTTGAAGTGGTATTTGCTTCTGCATTAGTTGCTGATGCTGTAACTGCTGGAGAGATTGCTGTAGTTGAATTTGTTCTTGGTACACTTGGTGTTGCGATTGCTGCAGTTGCTGTGGTGCTGACTGCTGTATTTGTTGTGCCTGTTGTTCAAGATGCATCGCCTGCAGTTGCGGTTGAACTGCTGGCGCCTGCTGTTGTAATGCAGGCTGAGGTTGTGGCTGTTGTGGCGCTGGTATGGCCACCTGGGTGAGTGTCTGCTGCTGCTCCATGCCAAGCTGGCTTACCACAGAAGAGGTCACGGCAGCAGCAGGGGGAGGAGGGGAATGAAAGGGGGTTGAAGGCCGGTCCACTGCAGGCACACACGACCTTGGAGCAGTTATCACTGCATCCCCTATACTTTGACCTACGGTGGAGGAACCACTGGTTCCAGGAGACGTAAGGGCATCAGGAGGAATTGTGGTGGGTGTGGGAGACACAATAGTAGCAGCAGAAGTGGATATGTTGGGGAGATTAGCAGCAGCGGGTATCGTTATGGACGAAGGGGCACTGGGACTTTGGTTAACAGAAGCTGAGGTGAGGACTTGCAGTTCATGACCGCCAGAAGCAGTGACAGAGGCTTCAAGAGTGGAGGTTGGTGCAGAGATGCTTTCAGAAGCAGTGGTGTGAGGAGCCAGGGCAGAGGTGGCTGTAGGGGCCATGGAGGCAGGGGCTGAGACAGTGGAGACTGGAGGGGAGGTGGCAGACAGGTTAGGGCACGGGGGAGAGGCCACTCCAGTCAAGGACTCCACACTCTGAGATCCTTCACTTTCTGAAGCCGCAGAGAGGAGCACACAGTTAGTTTCTGTTATGCTGCCAACTGAGTCATGTTAATAAGCCACAGGATTAAAACAGATCTGAGCAGAGCTTACCATTTTCTCTTTTAGGTGACTGAGGTACCCTCATCTCTGTGGTGGCTGGCGGCGTGGCTGCTCCCTGGCTGGATAGAGAGTCTCGATGGCGGATGGTCTGGTTGATAAAGAAGCGCCAACGTCCTACTGGGGAAGAATGGGGCACCGAGTCCACTGAAAAAATTACATATATGTTACTACTTATATAAAGTTATAGAGCACAACTTTTTTTTTCTGTAGTGCCATTGTTTTTCTAGATAAGAAAGAAAATACTTGTAACTTACTCGTAGAGCTAGTGGGGGTGCTCACATGCAACTGGTCAGTTGATCCAGTCTAATGAAAGGGAAAAATATCAACCGCATCATTATTCAATCCAAAGATTAGGTGAGAATAGGAGAGGAGAGAGGGGATGTATGAAAATCAACATACCTGTGAATGTGTTTGAAGAATCTCATGAGCTTTCTTAACTATAGTTCGAAGCTCCTCAACAAATTTCTCTTTCTCTACATCGAGAACAAAGTCCTCCTCCACCTACAAACAAAATGCAATCAAACAAGCAATTATAAAGACACAGTAATTTTAGTAATTTTTAACCACAAACGCAAATGCAACAAGAGAAGTAACAGTTTACCATGTAATCTGCTATGTCCTCTGGTGCGTCCCCCTCTATGTCAAATTTAAATGTCACCATCTTGTTGCTATGGGTCTCCAGCTGGCATTCCACCATATTGTCCCCACTGCCGGACACCTAAGGGGGACAAGACATCTTAACATCACCTATTCATCCTTTTCTAAATTTCTAAATCAGTAAGCTGTTGGAGATTTTTTTTCACCTGGAGCATGCTCAGCTGAAACTGATGTGAAATTTTCTCCGGCTTCTGACAGGAGGTTCTTCTTTGAGTCTTTAATTTCTCTAACTTTCCATTGGCCAAAAGTTGAAGGGATTCCTCGCCGTTGGCTGGGGCAGATCTATGGGTGGTACGTAGTAGGATTGTTACACAATGTAAATGACAAGTCCCAGGGTAACACACTGACCACGCACTGTAATCGCATTGTCTGTAAGTCAGTCAAAATAAGAGCGTTATCTAAAAGTCAAACACATGCATGAGTAATTTACAGCAAAATAAATAAATGAATCTAAATGCATAATGTGGCATATTAGAAATTGCTCTTACAGACAAACAATGGATTCATGCAAGGACCACTCACAGGAACAGATTTGTTCGTGTGTGGCACCAACAAGCATTTCATCAATTTTCTTACACTGAAATTTGTCTCTCTCTATGAAGGAAATACCAATAGTGTAACATAATCTACTGTAGGCTATACCATTGCGTCTAATATCTCTGTGACTGTCAGGGTCAATCATTTTAGCAATTAATTCCCTCTTTATTTCTGTCACAGTGCAGCGCTGCTCTGATAACATGCATTGACAGCTGTACTATTGAGATATTCTAATTGTTTTGCCTCCTGTAATACCTATTACACTGGAAGTGCTAAATTTGCAAGGAAATTTCAGACAGTAGGAAATGAAAACTCAGCGGAGTGATTTTTTTCTTTTAAGTGTCTGTCAACAGTCTTGTGAAACTTTCCCCCAAACAGAGGGGAACGTGCAGCATTGATGGCAATTTTAAGGGCACAGATTAGGTTAATCTCACACATCTCAACTCCTCAGGAACAGGCAGCGTTCAAAAGGCTGAAACAATCAATTAACTTCTCATATACTTATCTTGACGAGTAGACATACATATGTTGACCTCCATGCAGAGACAGAAAACAGAGCTAACATTGGACAGAAATTATATCAGACATACCCTGACGAAGAATGACGCTCTGTACTTGACAGGTACGGACCATCCTGTAGAGTAACATGAATATAGACAGAAAGGAGGACACAAGTACACAGAAAAATACACACAAAAAAAATTAGAAACATCAAGGTGTAGTTATAATTATGATGTAATAATGCAGAATATTACATTTTAATAACATTTACTGGTTCTAAGAATATACTCTTGTTTTAAAACATAAAATTTGTTAGTTTGAATCAAAAAGGCACAAACAAAGCTTTTTTTCTGTTAGATAGCAGAGTTCTCGATCATTCTGCCAGTATGTCAACAAAATTAAAGCATTTCTTAATTAACAAAGCAAACTATCATTCTTCCTGTACCTGAACAATGCCCAACAGGGAAAGGTCACAGTCTTGCAGCGAGGCTTGGGGCAGTTTGGGGGCATTAGAGTCAAGCGATTGTAGAGTAGTGACAGGCGGAGGGGAGGTGGGTATAAAGTCGGCCTGCCCTTGTAATGTTACCTGGGCCGCTGGAGGAGATGTAGGTAGGTCTGGTGCAGGGGCAGCAGCAGGATGGTAGGATGGTAGGGATGATAAGGATGGGAGAGATGGTAGCAATGTTGGGGGACAAGAAGTATGAGAGGGACTGAGGGGCATTTGTTGTGCAGGAAAGACAGCATGGGGCGGAACAGGCTGCTCAGCAATGGGTGTGTCAGTGTGCGTCTGAGTGTGAGAATGTGCCTGTGTCTGAACGTGTGTCTGAGTTTGGGAGTGTGTCTGGGCCTGAATGCTGGTTTGTGTGTGAGTGTGAGCTGGCAGCATCTGCTTGCCGTGGTGCTGCGGTGACGGAGGGGCGCCCGCCACTAGATGACTATAGAGGGGAAGGGTCCTGTTCTGGGGCAGAGACTCCGCCACTATACTGGAGACCGCGTGTGCGGCAGGATGCATCACCAGATGTGAAGCAGGAGTACCCTGCTGACTCTCGTCGGCGGGTATCAAAGCCTGCTGCAGGGGGAGTTGCTGCTGAATAGGAGTTGGGATAGGCTGTGCCAATGCCTGTGCCTGTTGAGGAGGTGGGGCTAGCGGTTGCTGTGCTTGAGAAAGCTTCTGTAGCTGTGGCTGGTATTGCCCAGTTGACTGAGGCATAGCAGGTTGGGAGATGGGCTGAATCACTGAAGGGTCAGGAGTGCTTCCTAGGGGCTGCTGCTGGGCCTGAACTGCTGGGTGCAGTATTGTTTGGCCTACGACACAGGCTTGCCCTGCCTGCTGCACGGCGTGAGTGGTGGCAACGAAGTTTGCAGGGTCCACTACAGAACTGAGGCTATCCGTGGTAGCTCCAACACTTCCAGCAGAGGCAGGAGGAGACATAATCATCTGCTGATACTGCAATACTGGCTCGTGTTGCTGTGTAATATGAGTTACATCCTGTTGTACAGATGACATGGCTTGCTGGGTAGGCTGAGGGACATACTGAGGGGTCAAAATGCCTGCAGCAGTTTGAGCATGGCTAAGTGGCTGGCCTTGAGTTTGTTGCTGGAGCTGGGGCTGCATGAGCCCTGGCATTTGAGCGTTTTGCTGAACAAGAGTCTCGTGTTGGATTTGACCGGGAATGGAGGCGATTGCAGCTGGAGGCTGGACAGAGGCTTGGCTTTGTTGGCTCATCATCTGAATGTCTACAGCTGGGCCCTGGCCATGCGGCGGCTGAGACTGACTAATTGTCAGGTGCAGCGGCTGACTCTGGACTAATGGCTGAGCAGTTGCTTGGCTCTGTGCGGGAGCGGCAGGTCCTGGATAATTAGCCTGTAAAGGAATTTGCTGGGTTTGGATCATGTGAGATTGTCCCTGGATCATTGCCGTTGGAGGAGTCACTTGAGCCTCAATCACAGCCTGAGCTGCTTGGATTGTGGACTGGGCTATAAACTGGAACGGGACCTGGCCCTGGTTCTGAGGATGAGCCTCGCTTTGTCCTTGCTGGGTGAGGACCTGAGCTGGGACGACTGAGGACATCTGAACAGGGATCTGTGAAGTCTGAATGGCCATGGGAAGCTGGGCCTGTGAGACAATTTGAGTTTGGTGCTGAATCACCTCAGTGCCGGCTGGAGCTCCAACAGGGATATGAGGTTCCATTACAGAGGTGTGATGCTGCGGCTGGGCAGCAAATGCTTGCTGCTGCTGGATCAATGCTGCTTGCTGTTGCTGCTCTATGACTTGCTGCTGTGTGAGAGTGGTGTGAGGTGTGAACTGAGCTGTGTTTAACTGTGGGATACATGCGTGCTGTATATCAGCTAGCTGCTGCTGAATGTGCTGCTCACTGTTACTTTGTGGAATCTGGACCATCTCTTGTTTCTCAATTTGCTGAAGTTGAATCATGGCTGCTTGTTGCTGCTGCTCTTGAATGTGTTGCTGTATCAGAGCCTGTTGCTGCAACCTCTCTGCTTGTTGTTGTTGTAACAGGACCTGTTGCTGACGCTGTTGCTCTAATTGTTGTTGCAGCAGAGCTTGTTGCTGCTGCTCTATCTGGTGCTTGAGTTGCACTTGCTGCTGCTCCTGTTGCTGCTGCTGCAGCTGAGCTTTCTGCTGAAGCTGCTGCTGCTGTAAAAGAGCCTGCTGCTGCAAATGCTGTTGTATTAGTGCTTGTTGTTGTTGTTGTTCCATTTGTCGCAGTAAGGCTTGCTGTTGCAACTGTTGTTCTTTTTGCTGTGGGGTCTGCTGGGGTTGCTGCTGCAATACAGTTTGTTGCTGCGGCTGTCCAGTCGGCTGTTGCTTCTCTGGTTCTTTTTGTATTCCCGCTTGGTGTTGTCCAGTTTGTTGATAGAGCTGCTGCTGCTGTAAAGGAGCCTGCTGTTGTTGCTGCTCTAACTGATGTTGTAAAAGTGCTTGTTGCTGCGGCTGCTGTTGCACAAGAGCTTGCTGCTGCTGTTGTTCCAACAATTGCTTGTGTATGAGTGCCTGCTGCTGCTCCATTTGCTGCTGTTGCAGTTGGGCCTGTTGTTGCTGCTGTTGAAGCAATGCTTTTTGTTGCTGCTGATCAATCTGTTGCTGGACATATGTCTGATGTTGCTCGAGCAGTAAAGCCTGTTGCTGCTGCTGTAACAGAGTTTGCTGTTGCTGAAGCTGTTGCTGAAGTTGCTGTGGCCGTATCATAGTCTGCTCACGGGAATCCCCTGTTGTTTGCTGTTTATAGGCCTGCTCCCCTGGCTGAGGCAACGACATGGCTCCCTGCTCCATACCTGTTTGTGGCGGTAACACTTGCTGCGCTGGAGCTGCGTGGGCAGGTGGAACGGGTTGCTGTACATAGATCTGCTGCTGAGGTTCATGTTGATGTTTCTGGACAGCTGTAGCCGAAACGCCATGTAGATGCTGCTCCGTTGGCGGCTGAGTGGCGCAGATTTGTTGTTGTTGGTCGAGCGGAGTGGCCTGGGCCTCCATTTGCTGCTGCGGCTGCTGTTGAAGGGTGGAGGTCTGGGGATCCATCCCTGTCTGTTGTTGTTGGACAATAGTCTGCTGAGGGATCATGACAGGCTGTGTTTGCTGGGGTGCTGCCTGGGGAATGATGTCAGTGAGCTGCATGGGAGTGGCAGGGGGCTGGGTCTGCTGAGCGAGGGGCACAATGGTCCCTGCTAGTCCAGCAGGATCACTGACCGACATGGATGTAGTGAGAACATTAATGGCCGCTTGTGGGGAAACAGGGGGTATGTATGACTGTGAGGGGGCCAGTGACCCGTGGGGAGTGGCAGTTTGAAATGCGTCTGATGGGAATGTTTGTGACTATTCGGTGATAATGACAGAATGATGATTGGTGTTGAAGGAGGAGGGAAAAGAAAGTAGCAGAACAAATAGGTGAGAATAAGCTTTGGCAAGAAGCATCAATTATCATCACATTTAATTTTATGTAACAGGGTTTCCCACAGTTTTTTTATAGCGGAGGTGGGGTGCCTCAACTGAAATACAGACTGCACAGCAATAATGAGAAAAAGTAAATACACTTTAATTAAGTAACATGTGGTAAATAGAGCGGAAGCACTATTTCAAGCAAGGCTCTACGGTATATTCAATATAAGAGGCTTTTAGAACATTACTCCTTACCACCTCCACCAAATTATTCCCTGGGGGAAACCTTGTGTAGCAATCAGTAAGATCTCAGAGGATTATGATAATGATTTGTGGTTGAGTAAATAGTTATTTGAGGGGGGAAAAAACAAAAGTAGTGGGAACACGGCTTTACTTCCATTAACAACGAAGTTGTAGCCCCAGTGTGAATATGACTGCCATTTTAATGCAAATTAGTATCATCGCCCTTTTCACCTGAAAATATTGTTGAGGGACACTTGGTGATACCTGTGGAACCATGGTACTGGGCTGAAGATACGTCTGACCAACAGGTCCTCCTCCACTCTGGCCTATGGACATGCTGGACATACTAACACTCTGGCCAATAGGCACATTTGGAACACCTCCACTCTCACCAATGGGATGCATTTGAGGATGAGCCAATGCGCTAGTGGTCTGCGTGGCAGGAAAATAGAGAATGAACAATGTGTTTTATCAAGACAGTGATTAATCAGATCAGTTTGGTGTCATTTATAAATAGTCACAACGACGCATATACGTACAGATGCCGTCGGAGGGAGAATGGTTTGGGAGTGGGTGTAGGATTCCCCTTGCTGAGAGTACGCCTGGCTCTGTCCACTTGCGTAAGATTCACAGCTGGCAGATCCAATGCTCTCACCTTCTGAGTGAAAGATGATCAAAAAAGAAGGAATGTAAACTAATTACTTATGTAGCAGTTATGTCCTCTGGTGTATGCGTCTAAACAAATTTCAGGCTTATAAACTATATAATGAAGCTGCATACTCCACCTGGCAAACTAAGGGTAGTCCCACTGAAAATATGTTGCTGCCTGACATGCTGGTCCACTTCAGGCACCTCCTCAGACTCCTGCCCTCCTCCTCCTCCTGTCTGCCCAGCCACCCCTGGCCCCAGTGAAGACAGGCAGGATGGATTAGAAAAGGTGTAGGAGGTGAGAGTGGAGTCTCTTCTCTCATCAAAACCCTGCTGCTGCTGGAGGAGCTGCTGCTGTCGACGCTCCCGTGACTTTTTGATCAGGTTCACCCTGTCCCGGATGGATTTCCCCACCACCTTGGCATCGCTCTCGTGGAAGAATCCTGACTTTACCTGAGTGAAAGAGAGAGAAAGCAAGAAGGAGAGAGGTAGAGCGGGGGAGAAAGAGAGAGAGAGTTATTAATGGCTCGATGTAAGCAGAGGGAATCTGGGTCAGATGAAGGTACCTTGAAATGGCTGATAAATGAGCTGAAGGATTTCCCTCACTTTGCCTTCCTTCTTCAAGCTTCAAAGCATCAAAGCCCCTTCCCAGTCTACCCTTCCCCACACTGGACACTCATGAACCCTGTCTCTACCATTCAACCATGAATTGCTGTGCCTGTATCTCACCATCTCTAGAGCCACTTCCTCTGCGCTATCATTCTCCAGATCGTAGCTGAACTCGATGGCCTCATTGTCTTTGTGCTTCCCCTTTAGCTTCTTGGGCTCCTCAACCCAAATCCGGAGAGCCAGACAGTCCTGGGTGCCTGTGTCTTCCTCTGCCAGCTCTACCCGGACCCCTGTGTCCTCCCCGAAGAACGCGTGGTTCAGGAGGTCTCGGATGGACAGTCTGTCGAGGGAGAGGCAACAAAAGAGGCAAGGATGGTGAAACATGCACTGCACCAGTATGTTTTATGATTTTCCTAATCACGAATTCTGTGTTAGACATGGCATGTTATGAAAGTAAAAACCTGCCCACCTCTGGCTTTTGTTCTGACGAATGCAGCCTTCAATGATCTCTTTTATCTCTGGGTCATTCACTTTATCAAAACTGGCTGGCTTTATCCCCTGCAGAAGAAAAAGGGAAAATTAACTTTATTAACAAGAAAATTATCACTGAAGACATTTCCACCACTCAACCAAACAGTCATTGCCACAAATGTGAAATGGGAGCAATGAGGTCAAAGTGACTCACACTTGTGACTTTGCGATAGATCTGAGCAGCATTTTGGCACTCGGAGTAGGGGTATTCCGAGGTGGCCATCTCCAGCATGCACATCCCAAAGGCGTAGACATCCACAGACTCATCATAGTGCTCCTCATACATCTCTGGAGCCATGAATTCTGGGGTTCCTGTCACGACAAGATGGCGCTTTACAGTCAATAACAAGCAGAACAGCTAAAATACTGTTTGCAGCTTATATGTACGGTCCACAGAGCACAAATGCCCCAGAGGCAATAGAGTAATTGAAATTCAATTTAAACTCAGATAACAATCTTCTTGGCGACTGCTCTTTCTTCCTGAGTCAAACTTTATTGAGCTGAATGGTACAGAGCCAAAATCTCATCAGAGGGCTATGTTTACATTAAGTGCTGCCCATATTAATGTTAGAGTGACTCTGTCAGTAATAATCTAATCCCCTGAGGCAGCTGAGGCCCCTGGTAAAAAAAATGTGAACAGTGCTGAATACAAAGGAAAGTCCATTTCAAGGCCCTGACGCAGTTTGCTGACCTAGCTACTGTATGACTGGCGTTGTTTTAGAAAGTGGTTGGTCTACTTATGTAGCCTACCTATGACACTCTTGGCAAAGGAGGTCCTCATAAGCGTAGCCAGCCCCAGGTCACCTATCTTGACAGAGCCTGTGGGCCCCGTTATGAAGATGTTGTCACACTTGAGGTCACGGTGGACAATTGGGGGGGTCCTGGTGTGCAGGAAGTGAAGGCCCTTCAGGATTTGCCTACACCAGCTCCTCAGGACCTTGGGTTTCATCACCTTAAAGCGCTTCAGGTAACTGTGCAGAGAGAACAAAAACAGGGATTTGTAGTAAAAAAAAATACTGTAATTAACCATTCACAGACAGCTGCATGATTACCTCGAGAGACAACACAATATTATGAATATCTCTGAAGTTCAATCTCTCAGTGTATCAGGGACAGTACTCCTTGCTGAAACTATGAGCCATGTTTTCTTTTTCTTGTTTTTTGGGGAGAGAAATAAGCAGCACTGCCAAATATTTACTGAACAATGGAGCCATCTGTTGGTATTTGCTAACTATGATGACAGGTTCACAGCTATTGGTTTCTACTGTAGCTAAAATTAACACAGCTAGAGATGATATCAGTCAGAGAGACTACTTCACATTTTCTACATCTTTCATAGACAGATTATGTAGATTATGTATACTGTATATCAGCTTCATTATTTTTGGGAACTTTCAGTGTCTCAATACATAACTGTTTACAGGACAGGGCTTCCACCTGTGCGTGACTTTTATTCTAGTGGGGGAAATATTGCAACTGTCACTGAGTGAAGAATAACAGATATAACGAGTTTGTGCTAACGTTTTGAGCGTTCCCGAAGTCATGAGCTCAGTGACCAGTACGATGCACTTCTTGCCGCGGAGTGCAGACTCCCAGGAATCATAGAAGCGGACGATATTGGGGTGCTGAAGCCCCTTCAGCATCTCCGCCTCCTCCTTGAAGCGCTGCTGCTCCGCCTTGGTCAGCTTACGGTCCTGAGGTGACAAGAAGACACCACGTTATAAAGCATGCATGTAAACATCTTCCTCCCTAAACCTGAGAAACTTTAAACACTGCTTCATTTACTCCCAAACGCTGCATGAGAATGCTGCTATACAATTCTCTTCTATTCTCTTCAGAACCCCAAAACATCACGAGGCTCCCTGACATGGTGCACCCACACCTACTGCCACTAGATGGTGCTGGCGATACAGAGATGCGGCAGTGCTGAGACAACACCCAAGGCTTAGCTTTATAGAACACATTTGTACTGCATCTGCCACACATCCCCAGTATGGCGGACAGCATGGATGCAGCAGAAATCCTGATCATTGGCATGAGCAGCATCTCACAGGAACAGACCAGAGCCATTGACTAATCCTTCTGTTAAATCACTGGCACACAATTTATATACAAGACCTCCAATAAGACCCATGCATGTTATGCAGTGAAGGTTTTCTGCCCTGCATTTGAAAAAATAAATAACGCATCTCTTGTATTATGCCTTGTATTATTCATGCATTTCTAGGTATTTCTCTGTTTTTTTCCACTTGTTTTCTTAAACTCTGGGTGCTCTTGCTATAAAATATTCTGTATTCAGGCAAGAATACCCGATTGTCAATTACAAAGGAAACTGAATTTATCTGCAAATGAGGCGATAATGATAAAATACTGAAAAATCAAACATGAAGCATTCAAAGCATTTTACAGTGGAGGAAATCCTGACTGGCCCCGCTAAGTCAGCGTGTATTTTTAGACTTGTCACAAACAACTGCTACTGTCTGCTCGTGTCTTCCACGTGTCCAAATAACAAAGCATTTTCAGGTCTGCTGTCTTTTGACCTTTGCTGACCTTGTGACCTGCAATTCGAGGGCATTATGCAACAGCACTGAAAAGTTTGATGGAAAGCTTAAATAGAGAGGTCATCGCCTTGTGTTTGTATTTACCAACAGGTCCCCTTTAACCATTTATGTGAAAGCAAAGAGGAGAAAAAAAACAAAACAGTGTGTCTGACTTCATATCTGCGAGGGAGTGGGTTGGCAGACACCAATGTGTCACAAACAGACCTCACTATAAATAGAAGTCATCATAACACTGGCTTTCCGCTGATCGATTCCATTGATGTTGAGCTTTTTGCTTTACACAAATCTCCCCAAAGGGAGGCGGTGTACTGCGGATGTTTGGATGCAAATAAGGAGATTTTCATGTAATGCAGTTTCGCTGCCTTTACATCTATCTATATCTGTCATATGTTCTTTTTCTAGCGTGCACTGATTTCCTACCTCTGCTCCTCCCCCCACCACACTGTGTCTGTGTTTCATCTTTTCAGAGATCTTCAGTGTCTATACTGGTTCAGTGTCCTTTTCTGGAAGTACTGGTGGAAACAATCTTTCCAGCCCTCCCCTCTCACCAGGAAGGTAGCATCAACAAAAAAGGCTTTTCCTCGGTGCACTATTATGGCTAATAATAAATTTGCCCGGCCTCGGCTCACCCTCGCGCTCTCATTCCTCACTCACCACCTCGTTTTTGTGTGCATGCATGCCTATGCAATTGTGTTTGTCTACCTGGCTGTGAGAAGGTGTGTCTAAACGTGGTTACGTCTCAGGTGCCGCCTGTCTCTGTGCACCACTTCTACCGACATCTACATGCATCTTCTTTCTGTCATGTTTTATTCTAACAGGGAGTGCTGCCTCTGTTTGGGTGCAACTGTCCTCTGTCTCACTCCTCAGTCGGAGCGTCACTCTGCTTCACTGTCTGGCACTGTGTGAGGCAGAGCGCTCGCCTGTGTGTCCCTGCCTGCTGCCTCCTCAGCGTCTATTGTGTCCCCCGATGAGTGGCGCATCAGACAGCCTTAGGGTCGGCAAAGGTTGCGAAGAGTTCAGCTAGTCAAATTGTGTCTAGACAGACCCACACAAACCAAATACTCCCCATCCGCACTGCCGCTCGCACACAAGCCCTCACACGCCCACATTCACACAAACAGAGGCACAACAACAAAAACACCTCTAAAAAGGGTGATACCTGCTCTGCAAGACATTAATAAGTCACAGTGCTCTTTCCATTGTTACGTGCACACACGTTCCACACCAAATATGATCATGCTATCAGGAGGCCTCACTCACATTTATCTGCGTAATAAATGCAAACAAATACTACTCTATAAACTCTTGGAAATGATGGAAATGGTCTGGGATTGTACGCCACACTTCATTGGTTCAACTTTGGTAGAAAAGCAACAAACGAAATATAAAATAGCATGTCACCATCTCAGGTGAAAAATGCGACAGGAGAGTCTCAGAAAAACAGAGAAATGGAAATGAGGAAGCGCCAGAGAAACAAACAGGGAGAAGGTAAGGGAGGGAAAGGGCAGCTCAAGTCCATGACACAGCCCTGTGATGACTAGCTGCATCTTTCTTCCTCTAAATCAGCCTGATTGTTCTCTATTTCTGCAACCTGAAGCAAATACTGAAGCTTTTAAATGGAAAGAACTGAACAATAACTTTAAAATGTATAAATACATACATGGGTATGTATGTAAATACACAAAAGCAGTTAATGAGTGTGGCTGTCTGTGTCATGGATGCCTACAGGGATTTCTGCTAATGAGTATGAGATATGACTGAGTATGATTATGCAGTATATATGCTTACACACACACACACACACACACACACACACACACA
>JAOXYL010000050.1:10597107-10607676 GCA_028564955.1 Terapon puta | reverse complement strand
ACACACACACACACACACACACACACACACACACATTTGGTTCTTACTGTGTACTGCACAGTGGGTGGACAACTGCCACTGCAATCATAAACAAGCAGTGAGGGACTAAGTTCTCTTGTAGCAATTTCCTGTTCAGTCATACTGTTTTTAAGTAATGTGCGTATTTTTACTCTATGTGTACCGTGTGAATCCCGTCAAAGGCAAATTTCCAGAAAAATATGATGTTCACTTTTTATTGTAATAGTTTCTGAGATGTGCTGAGTCTATAGTTTGCTGTATTGTTGCATCAAACTGCACTATAGTGACTTTTATTTTGGCCTCAGATGGTAGACAAACTAAAGGGATCACCTTACAAAATCAGGAAAGCCTTGCTATACAGGAACATCATTGACACAGTCTCAAGCAATATTGATCACTGGCAGTTTAACAAAGGTTTTTTTTATTATGTGTGTTATTATAAGTGTAATACATTTTATTGTACTGTGGGCATTCCTGTTATTCTGTCCATACACACACAGTCAGTTTGGCCATGTAATGGAGCATGGCGTCGCTGTGGCAGAGGCCTAAGTACTATAACTTGGTAAACAGTGCAAGAGCTAAGACCTGGTTGTGCACCGTGAGATTTTTTTGGATCAGACATCTGGTAGAGCAGAAGGTCAAGCTGCAGGTTAAGTAGCCTCATAAAACAGCCATGGACAGGACATGGCTTACAAGGTCCATTTGGTAGATGGTATCAGGCTGGGGTCATGAACGCAGAGGCACGTGAGCCCTAAAACATCTATTTTGGCAAACACTGCGCCAGTATCAGATATCATACAGACTAAATAAGATGAACTGGCTTCCCTAGTTACATTCTTGTTCGAGTGAGCCTCAGCTAAAGTGGAATTAACAGTGCCGCTTTAGGGAACTACCAACAAACACAAGAGCGTTACTCTCCCTGCGGGTGGATATTTGTATGTTTATCAGGGTGTATGTAGTGTGCATGGCCCTGCAGTGTAGGAGTAAGCATGTCAGTGTGAGGTGGCGGGTGGCCGGGATTAGATTACTGTAAGCTACAACAGCTCTTACTAACAAGATAGATTGCTGGAAAAGGGCTGGCCCACGCGATGGATTAGAACCCCGGGCCAGTGGGCCAAGTTTACAGACGCCTTTAGCCAGTGAGCTGCATTGGCCATTTCTTTTTAGGTGACCACTTTTGAGAAGAAGGTCCACGTGTCTCTCTGCTTTAAAGCCAAGATATCTTTGTTGTATTTGTATTTGTTGAGGTGAATTCAGTATCATAATATCTACTCTCAGTTATGTTAAACCCCTGAAACCACAAACCAAACCAAACTCATGCCATGTTATGTCTATAAACACCTGCGCTTCTCATATAGAAACATGTGCAAAGCCTTCAACACTAGGGTACAAAATAATTGTATGTACTTTAGGAAGTAATAATTTAGTTGTAGGAACTTCACAATTATTGAACTTTGATTGGGCTCAACTAATGCCAGTGTTATGTGGAAATGAAAACATTCAATAGCAACTGCGTCTCTGTTGCCGGTTAGGTAATGTGGTTACAGCCAGAGGGACACTTGCCAACTCTCAGTGCCCTAGTTAAGCATGTGTCTGGTCCGTTTGGTTGGATCGAATCCACCCGGACCTAGTCGGTTTAGCTGTAGTCCACTTGATTTTGCCACTCCCAATTTTAGTCACCCATCAATAGTCTGTCTCTGCTTTACCTGGCCTGACCCAACTGGTTTTTCATTATCAGCCAGGATGATCTCACAGACTCCTCCCTTTTGCTGTTGCTATTTGTTAAAGAGCCAAAGAGTTATGATGAGAAAAAACCCCACCTTTTAAAATTATTGCTAAGTCTGTTTTGCGCATAATACTGTTATCCAGAACACTTGTATTCGTGCCTGCAATGATTGTCATCATCAAAGGGTAAGAAGACAGCTATTATTTCTAAAATGAAGCAGGCAGCTGGCAGTGACTGCAGATGATCTCTCAGCTTTGTGAATGGCTCAGTTATCATGATGCCAACAGCTGAAATCGGGGTCTCAACTGCATCTAAGTGTACTGTCTGTCACGCTGGGAACTATGTTTTACAGGGGCTGCACGCTGATTTATAACGTTAATATTACCCGTTACCATGTCACAGTTCAAGAACGCTAAAGGCCTTAATAAGGATGAGCCTTTTTACTAAGAGACACAGCATAGTGTTTGTAGCAGGGAGCTTCCTAAGCTGGCATTTATCTGCAGACATAAATCCACAAGGCTCTGTAACAATACCCATTAAATGAAATATTTAAGGTTGTAATGATCATCATGGCAACCCACAATGCTGCCGACCTGGAAGCTGCTCTAGTGTTTGTAGACCTGTGAGTGCAGCTTTCCTGGGCTGAGCAGAGCTGGACCGGTCTGGGATGACTGGGTTGAACCAGTCTGGTTTCTGCCGCCCAAGTTATGCTGTCTGTGCAGGGTTTTTGTTCCAGCCTCACAGGCACCCACTGTAATTAACTCCCCTGGATCACTCTGCATGCTCACTCACACAGACAAAAAGTGATGGAGGGAGAGTTAGAGGGAGGGAGCGAGGGAGAGGAAGGGTGAGGGAGCGTGATGGAGCAGACATACGGCGGTATATGTTGACACAGACGAGTGGAGAGCAACAGTTTGCTTGCGCAGAAGTGCGATACATGAACAAGTCACATACGAACACATCCTCTCAGGGTGATAGATGGCAAAATGTAGGGCTTAAGGAGCATCAAGAGAGAGATACAGCTCTGCTCTTTTAGGCGTGGAATTCCCAGGGATGGGGAGAGGCAAGAAGAGAGAGAGGGTGTTCGCACTGTGAACTTTAATTACACTCTCTTTCAAGCTGCATTTGGACAGCTAATCCCCTGGCTTCCCTCTCTTTGTGGACACAGGAGGAGAGGGGCTAGGTGCTCCTAGGCCGCAGTCTCCCAGGACAGTGGAGACAGCGTCAAACAGTGCTTTGGCTGGTCATGTACATCCTCCCATCCCATCCAGCACCTTTAATTTGGGCGCAGTGCACAGTCTGTCCGGTCTTGTGGCGCAACGACACACGGACACAATGTCCTCTGTGCCTGTTGTCGGATTACTGGGACCTGCATTTATAACTGGACATGACTGTTGTTTGAATTTCAAAATTACAAGAGTGTGAATAATTCGTCTTTAGTCACAATTGGCAAGTACATTTGGACAAAATATTGTTGTTTATTATCATGCTTGATTACATGGTTACGTCCACACTGTTCTGTATTATTGAGGATTGCCCATCTTTGCCTCCAACGCCAGCAGGACACATTAGTGTGTCTTCCAAGTCTGTCATTATTAACACACAATGGTCTTATCATTATTATTCTGATCACTGTTGTCCATGACCTCAGTCCACTTTGCACTGAAACTGTGCATCAGCTGCGGTCAGGTGGAGTAAATAGGACAGATCATGTGACCTGAGTGACTAGAACGTTGCACTGAATGTGGCACTGGATCCATCTATAGGCGTGTGACCAGGCCTCTGTGTACTGTGTGTGTGTGTGTGTGTGTGCGTGTGTGTGTGTGTGTGTGTGTGTGTGTATGCGCGCATATGTGTGTGCGTGTTTGTCTCCCAGCATGTGGTAACTTAGGGCGAGTGACACGACTGCTCTCCGGGAGGGATGCCATGGTAATCCTCTGTTTGGCTCATCGTCTCCCCCTCTGTCTCTCTCTCTCCCGCTCGCTCACACACCATCACCTCGTGTGTCTCTCTCTTTTCTTTCTCACACATTTTCCCCTCTCCTTGTTGTTGCTATGTGTGTGAGAATCTCAGTCTGTTTTTCTCCAGAAATCTGTCTTCCTATCTGCCTTTTCTTTCCATTTGAAATCTAACTAGACAACAATAGAGTGCTTCTAATTACCTTGGTAATTTCTGACAGATGTAGCCAGTAACATCCTCATGCGCTGGTAATAAATAATCAGTAGGAACTAGTTTTTCTCCATGAGATTTACTTTGACCCGATGCATTCGTGGAGACAGAATTGGATATCACAGATTCAATATGTGCGCGCAAATCAGCTTAAGCCTACTGTCTTTTCATTTTAAAAAATGCTTTACCAGCTCGGATTTGCTCACACTCCTGAGCCAAGGCAAAAATACAGTGCAGTGCAGATGTCATAAAAGAATACTGGAGGGTGGCAAACTATGTTACTGAAAACATTATAATTGAAAGGAGTAATGGTCTACCTATGTAAGCTGAGCAGGTCTCTTGAGAAATCAGTATTTAAGTAGTACCGAACGGGCACTGTGGTGGTGGTGGTGGTGATGCCCACCCGCCGACGTGAGGCTGATTCACTAGGTGTTAAAATAAAAACCAGAAAAGGTGATGGAGGCATGCCTGCTGCTTGTTAGTCCAACAGACAGCGCCTGATCTCAAGGATTAGTCAAGGCTCTTGTTTTGGACTTAGCTCCAAACCAAACACATGACTGACTTTTCTCACACAAAGCCAGCAGTCAAATCAGATGGCTCACCATAACACTGCTCTCCATTGTGGGGCCCAGAGTCAGAGGGATGCGTTTTCTTCTCTCCTCCACAAGTCTGTCTCCCACCACATGTTGAACTCACACCATCTAACAATGTTTGCCATTACTTGCAGCATAATAAATACAGTTGTCTACGGCATGTAACGGACATCTATAAGGCATTTATCACATTTAATAACTTTACTCCCACTGCAATGTCAATGCACGACAAAGGGTTTCTTACAGTAATGTTTGCGGTTGTTACACCTACATTTGCTGCAATGCTCCATTTTGCTCCATGCTCACAAAAATGCATCCCATTCAGGGCATCCCCTCCACAACAATATTTCCATTTCAGACGTCATTACATGACCAAATAGACAAGAGTAGGCTGTGACCTGTACTGTGAGCTCAGCTGTGCCCTGACGCATGTTAAAACTAGCCAAATTAACATAACATTGACTATGTACTTTATAATGGGAACACAAACCTCTTATGTTAAAACTTGTGTGAGAGTGGTAAAGTGAACATTCACCTTCTGGACCTTAGGTTGTTTCTTCTCAAAAATTGTATCGAGACCCCTGTCTCATTTAAAACACTACACCTAGAACACTATGTAATTAATGTAATCCCTAAAATTAATATTTCCCTCCAGGGTCACGAATGAATGAATACAAATCAGTCTCATACAGGATATACAGTTTCTAATAGGATGCCAGATCAAAACAAGACGCCTGACAGGCGATGATTCTATTATTCATAACAGTCCCAGAAAAGGCAAGCCTCCACTTTCCCTCGCTGTCACTTAACTACAAGCGTTGCTCCTCCTTTTCACCCCGGTCTCCATTGAGCTGCAGTCTCACAGCGCGTATAGCAAGCAGACAACGTGCCGAGATTTCCAAATTTCTGGAGGAAGAGCTCCTGAGACGCATCAAATACTCTTCACTGCAGAAGAGCAAAACTGTGCTTAGAGCTCTCCAAAGCACATTGATTGTAAATATTATTTGTTGACAAGAAGCATGTTCATTTACCTCTCAGGGTGGTACTGCTTAAGCACTGATTCATTGTTTGTTTTTTCGTTTGTTTGTTTGTTTTATCTTGCAGCTCATTGTGCCAGCTGACGCAGTGCGAAAGGAGAAGATAAAAGTTGGTCTTACCTGCAGTTCGCACCAGGCCACCTCCACCCAAGTCTCTGTGTCCAGGCCTTTATACACAGTCTTGAAGGCTCCTCTGCCCAGTTCAATGTCAAACTTGAGGAACCTGCCCCCAGGAGAGGTGGCCACAGCCTTCATCTCCGCTTCCTCCTCCTGCTCACGGTCCCTCTCCTTCCCTGTCTGGGTGGATGCAGAGGAAGGAGCTTCATTCCTGGGCTCCTGACTGGAGCTAGGGCAGGACGGGTCATGGCCCAGGGCAGCACAGGATGAAGGAGCCCCTTGCTGCTGGGCACTGCTGGTGAAGACTGAGTCTGAGGAGCGAAGCTCCAGGTGGGGGGCACTGTGGGGTGCCTCTGGGGGCACCTCCACTTCATCGTCTTCTTCACAAATCTCTACGCTCTTCCTGAAGAAGCGCTTCTCCCTCTTCAATCGTTTCTGGCCAGTGTCGACTGGTAAAGAGGGTGTAGAGAATGAAATAGGTCTGACTGGGTTCTCCTCGCCCGCCTGGCTGGCTTCTCCTCCTCCTCCTCCTCCTCCTCCTCCTCGGATTCCTCCATCAGCTTTCCTCTCCTCAGTCTGGGAGGAGGGGAAGTCCGCGGGGGTGCTGTGTGTCCTCTCCCTCTGTGGGTCGGCCCTGCCCTCCCGTTCTGAGTCCTCCTCCCTCTGTCCATCAGGTTTCTCCGAGGAGTCCTCGGTGCCTGTGGGCTCTCCTGGGTCAGTAGCCATGGGGAATGGCCTTTCCCACCCCTCCTCAACCTCCTCCTCCTCCTCCTCCTCCAAACCTTTGCTCCTCTGTCAGTCCCCGTCTCTCTCTTTCTGTGGTCACCCAGTCACCCCTTCTAGTCTATTGGGCTGTTTTTCCAGTGCTGCAGGTGACCGAAGGCCGTCAAATTGTTGACCGTCTCCCTCTTCTCCTCTCTCTGCCTTCTCGGTCTTCCTGTCTTGTATTATCGGGTGTTTTTACAGTAGCACAGATGCGTGCGACCACGGCTGCTGGGGAATAGTTTCTGTCCTCACCATTTCCTACATTTTCTTTAGAACCCACTTAGGCGCAGCACTAATCAAAGTAAACCACACGTCTCCCAGCTCTTATAAATGCACACTAAACCAGGAGTTTCTTCTTTTTTTTTTCAAGCCTGCTGTGTTCTTCTCTCAAACTGTTGAGTGAATATCTTCAAGTAAGCCCTGCAAGACAAAAACAAAACATTGCATTAATATTCAGGCAGTCAGAGGGGAGAATTACCGTCATGTTGCTGCCATATTTAACTCTCATAAGAAGAACGTGGGTGAGATGCTGTTTGGATTTGATGAGATGCATTTGAATTGGTGAGTCAGAAGGGAGTTCGAAGAGGGGGACAAAATGGACCGAAAATCCTCACAGCACCTTTGTAAGGACTGTCGGATGTCGCTCTGTAAGTCTGTGTAAATTAAATTGGATATGAACATGCTGTTAAGAAGAAGGGAGAGTTGTAGCTGATTCTTGTCCAACTGCTACAAAGTGACACTGTATTTCTCTTGACAATGTGAGGGTGCCTGTAAATCTTCAGGTAATTCACTTTAACACTCACTTTAACACAGGAAAATGCCTAATGTGAGTAGATTTAGAAGATGCCCATAAGTGGCGCATATGTTTCCTGTAATCAGATACAACTTCAGTAATGTACAAATGTCCGTAAATGGTCTCTTTCCACAGTCAAAGTGGCCTGTTAATTCAAGCTCCATCGTCAACTCGGGCAACCCAGCGTGTACCCGTATATGGTCAGAACATCCCAAACCCAGACAGAAGGAGCGATCGTTTAACCCACAACAAGCTTCATCTTTGTTGTGGGTTAAACTCTGACATTTCCACCAAAGAGCACTCCGAGAATTTCCTGCTAGCCCAGTCAAGAATCACACACGACTTCATCAATCATCAGGTGCCCGCTCATCGCCGGCCCACGACCTAAGTTGTGTTCAGCGGCTCCATTAGTCAACAGAAAGCTGCAGTTAGGAGTACGCGATCCCAAACATTAAATATGGATGATGAACTATGGGCCGGTTGAGTGTGAATAATTCATACGCAGAGGGATTGTCGAGCTGTACAAGAGTGACTACCACACATCTGCAACAAAGGGCTCATAAATATACACAACTATGATTATAATTATGATCGGCCGACTGTATTACTCAGCGCGTACCCGGTCAGCCATTCAGGCAGGGTGTAATGGACGCTTCCAAATTGGCCCTCGGTATGATCCCCTGCCAGCAGAAGGTGAAACTGAACACAGCCGCTTTCCTCTGACACGGCAATATCCCTGCAATGCCGCAACTCATTCACCGTTTGGGTTCGTGCGTAGGTGCGCGCATGTGCGAACGTGTGTGTGTGTGTGTGTAAATGCTGGTGGGCCTCTTTCAGACATCTTCATCTTCACCTCTCGTCTATCACCCTCCATCTGTCCCTGGGTGATACGCCTCCTCTGCCAACGGTCTTACATCAGAGCTCGTTTCATTGAGACACCAGCCAGCCCAGAGTTACTCCGGAGCCGGTATCTAAGAGACGGGGGGGGGGGTTGGGCGGCCGACTACGGACGCAATAAAGTCGCCATTTTCTGATTAAGCGGCTGAACTTACAGGAAGAGAGCGTGCTAATGCATACTAACAACAGAGGCGGCGCTCAAGGAATGCGGCCATCCCGGGGGGAAGTAATGGCACAGCAAATGGAAAGTAAAAAGTGCAGGCCAGGTCAGGGTATTAACTCACTTTGCATATTAGTTTACAACTCAACACATATTACTTTACAGCTAAACATGTGGTAGTTTCAAGGGCCACTGTATGCACCCCCAGTCTAGGGTTACAGCACTGAAGCTGTCCACTAGGACCACACATGCACCAGGTCTATCTTGGCCCACTGAAATATGCTCCTCACCGACAGACGGGCTTGGTCAAAGTCACAGCAAGTGAGTCTAGGCTTTTTTTTTTTTTTCGGTCTTAATGAGCAAAGCCCACCATGACCACTGGGGGGGCTGCTCCTGAGGCTCACAGCGCCTATTATCTCCTTTATAACGCGGTCATTAACACTCACATCAAGGCCGCTGTCTCTCCGGGCTCGAAGCAAAAGGAGTCTGACATGCAATGGTAGTAGCTGTCAGTCAAATTAAAAACACAATAGGCTGATATTAGACCAACTGCTAAGAGGCTCCTGAGGAACACCAAAGAATTCCAGTTCAGCGACATTCCCGACGCTCGCCGTAAGAGGCGACGTGCATTAAGCGAGCAGCCTCCCTTAGCACCCTCCAGACTTAATACCATAATGCAGCAAAAACAATTATAAAAGCACTAACTTAAGTCAGTTTAAATAACTAAGATAATATAATCTCATCTACATAAACAAATTACAGTATTTGTTATAGAGGTAACTGGAAATTGTCATGAGAAACCATTTATGGATGAAATGATCAGATGGGAGGGCCTATTGTTGGCTTATTCATCGAACTAAATCCCTGTCAAATCAAGGCAATTCATTGTTGGTCTATAAAATCCTGTAAATCCAATATTGCCTCAAAGCGCTCCTCCTACTACGCCCGTGATGGCCTGATATTGCATAACCTCAGATAATAAAGTAAAACCTACCTTGACGTGAGCAAAATCTCCCCCGGTAACCTTATCTGTTGTGCATAACCCTACTGCACATTTCTTATCAACCACTCATTTCAGAACTGAAATAAACCTAAATCATGGAGAACAGCTAAGACTGCAGCCACTGTGGCCATAACTATAATGTTTGGGTAAACCCAGAGGGGACATACTGTAGTGTACAGTGAGCGTAAAAAGGTAAAGGCTAACAGGATGTGGGGGACATAAAGGGGGAAAAACAACAGGCGATAAAGAGAGGGAAGTTGCCCTTTAAACAGGAGCTTATTCGCCCATGTCCCCAGGGCAAGGAGTTCCCATGAAAGCCACATACCGGACAGAGTTATCACAGTACATCAAACACGTTCAACCCCATCACTGTCTCTCACACCCGCCCAGTCTCCCTTCCAAACACACACACACAGATATAGATATAAGACAGACACCAGCAGGCTAGAACAAACTTTCTGTTTCCCTCTCTCCCTCTCTCTCTCTCTCTCTCTCTGTCCCTCTCACACTCTTTCTATCTTTTATACACGGACAAAAACACACAGACGCACATCAAAAGCAAACCCTCTCCCACACCCAAACCGCATGTCCCCCTTTCAATGAAAGAATGCCGAAAGGAATTTCCTGACACCAGCCAAATGACCAAGCAGCCGGCCATGTGGGCAAAAGTGGTAAACGAAAGTCGGAGGCAACAAGAAAACAACGTCGCGGCTGAACATCGGTGACATCGCTCCTCTGCGGCAAAAAGCCCGAGCCCTAAGTGCGGGGTGCGCGGCGTGCTCACATGTCAGAATCATCGTCTGCTCATTTTTCTGGCAGCGCTGCAGCACATGAGAACCGAACATCTGACACGCTCGCACTCCGCCTGCCCTCCAGGCTTCTGAGGGGCTCTTTGCGCGGGGAGAACACCTGCAGCTCGCCCAATCACTTCGGGAAATGTGCAGCGAAAATCGCTCTGACACCTTTGCTTCAGTGACTGCCGAAGATGTGATTTCTGTCCTGTTCTCAGAGCCCGCCGAGGGCTGCGCTTGTTTTTTGGGCCAGAACTTTCTTGTCGAGTTTTGTGGCGAGGAGGGGAGGAAAGGCCCACGTGTACCTCGGCTCTCTCCTCCGCGCAGAGGCAGAGGAGAGTGCGCGTGGACAAGATCTGTAACTCTGAACACAACAAATTTCACCGCGACCCCATCTGCCTCCTGCACGTTGTTCGACCCTTACTTCATGGGGAGACACACATTAATCCCCTGGAACCAAACCGCCGCTGGAAAATTAGGCAGGCAGACAAAAGAAGAGC
>JAOXYL010000050.1:10574828-10595656 GCA_028564955.1 Terapon puta | reverse complement strand
GGAGAGCAGGATGAAGGGCCGTTGGACTGCGAGCCTGTTAACACACTCCTGCTGACGACCTTAAAAAAAAAAAAAAACAACTGTTTTAAGTGGAGATAAAATTACTGATCGATTGGGCGGTTGACAGGAAATCGATTGTCAACTATTTTTATAACGGATAAAGGGGTTCAGACACTTTTCCGAGCAAAAGCGCCAAACACTCAGTGGTTACAGCTTCTCATTGTAAAGATACGCTACTTTTTGAAATCTTATGGGACAGCTAAGAGCGTATGTTTTAGTTTTTAACTGTTATTGGGACAAAAAAAAATGAAATAAAATCAAGATTTTATTCTGGACCTAAGGATACTCTCATGGACTTGTTCCACTGTTTTAACATTTTCTACAAAAAATAATTAACTCAGTAAATAATCAGAGATGTCTTACATCCATACCCAGAATAATTTCTTGTATTTCTCACTAATGTCCTAATTTGTTACTGTTTCCTCCACATCTCACTCCGTCCACTTTGACAAAAGCCATGTCTGCTTATCTCAAATTAACAAGGTTTTTTTGTATTAAAAGAAACTTTTCAAAAGTTAGAATAACTAATTAAAAGTAAAGTTGCAAACTTCTAACTGAGTGTAACTATCACCGGTTGTTACAGGTGTAATTCAGGTATAAAGTTATGAGAGCACATGTGAAATGAGTCACAGTGACAGTCACAGTCCAGCGAGTTAAAAAAAAAGTTTCCTCATCAACTGCAGGCTAAAATAGTTTGCATATTATCCATTTGTTGATTACAGACTGAGTGAGCTTCGTGATACCAGGCAGGAAGTGTTCAGCAGGTACATGCTGGCAATGAGAAACTAAGAGAAAATATGGGGGAAAAAAAGTAAAGCAAAGATGCGTTGAATTTAGTTGACTGATGGCTGACCCCTCAGCGCTGTTGTGGAGATCAAATCCAAAATCCAAAAACCAATACTGGAACAACAGCTGCTCCGCGCATGATTAATGCAACGATTGACTCCATGCGGCCTTTTTTCCAGTTCAGCATTAGTCCCACAGAGATTTAGAGAGGAGACGGAGGGCTGAGTGATGTGGGGAGACGGAGCAGAGGTAGCACAAGGTCTGAGATCTGCTGGCCAAAATTCAAATGGGCTCCAAGTCAAGCAGCAGCCGCTCTGAAGATCGCAGGCCGCGCTGTCGACCACACCGGCGGATTAAAAACAAAGGCCGCGTTTGTCCGGCGAGGCCTGGTCGTACTGAGTGGTCGCACTAGGGTACGGGGCTGCAAGTGGCAGGTGTACGCCTTCAAACAGCCGACAGTGCAACCTGTGCACTGAGACACAGGAGGCGGCCCGGCCCCGGCTGTGGTTGTGTGGCACAATTACAGTTAATTACAATGTTCAAGGGAATCACTGTGCAACGTACGCAGCGAGGGAAGAGAGAACACTACGAATTTAACTCACAGCCTAATGTCTTAATGAACAGATCTTATTAAAAAAATTGCTTTCATCTCAGTCCAGCACCGTAATTTAAGAGCAATGTATGTGCAACTGAAGAAAAGATAATTGAATTACAACAGCTCTAACTCGTCCTCCTCCTTCTCCTCCTCCCCCTCCTCCAGCGACTGCACGAGCTGGTTCGAGCACATGTTGCTTCCCTGTGTCTCGTCTCTGGCCTTGTCGAAATCCGATGACAAAATATCAAAACGCCGGCCACTGGAATCAGACACACAATGATTGTTCTCTCCCCATTAGGGGGAAACTCAAGGCTGAAAACACAACAAGGACTTTTGTCCAATCCAGGTCAAGCATGGGAGAGCGGAGTGTAGGTAGCACACACACAGCACTGTTCACAGAGAGAGACAGAGAGGATATGTGTTATCTAACCCCCCCCCCTTTTTTTTGTCCTCTTTCATTCCCCTCAGCGAGCAGACCCATCTCGTAGCAGAGGATCCCTCTAATCCAGGTGAGAGAAAGGCTCCTTAATCAGCCAATGATGAGTCAGGATTACATGTAGCTTACTACTCCTGGAGCTCATATCGACCACTGAGCCCCTTTTACTCCTGCAAATGGATCCTCAACTTTTTACCGATGCAGGCAAAGTGTTGATTTCAGTAGTTTAGCAGCTGTCAGCCTTTTATATATACGGAGAAGCATCCTCCCTGATTGTTAAGAGTACATCACCATCCACAGCTCCCAGTGGGATGCACTGTTTTGATGTGTATCTACAAAATATCAATACCAGAGTTGAGAGGGGGTGGGGGGGGCTTTAACGCTGTGCATAATTTATCCACGCCGCACATGACAACAATCCATGCACCTCCACGGATGAGATGCATGTGGGTGCCGCTGACCTTGGTCTCTGACAGAGCAAAAAAAGGGGCCGACGATGTGACGGGCAAGTGGCTCTGAGGCAAAACTGCAATTAATGTATGTTATTTATAGGCCACAGCACGCACGGCACAGCCATGGCTGGATGTGCAGCCGCCACCGAGCGCGGCCATTGGCTCGATGGCAGCTCAGCTGACTGACTTGGGGCGAGGGGAGAAACGCCAAAAAGACACAAAGTACGATCAGCCGTGCAGAGACTGACACCACCACAAATCAACCCCCCCTACACACACACACACACACACACACACAACCTATCATCCAACACACACACACACACACACATATAAATACAAAAAGCCCGCAGGCCGTCAGTGTCCTAAGCTCAGGCAAATCATTCAAATGATGGGCTGGACAGTTGCCGTCTTTGAGGGCCTCTCAGCTGGTCTGCCCACAGGTCTGCACTTGACTTGAGTGATTTTTTTTTTTTTTTTTTTTTTGGTTACATGGCAGAATTGATTTCAGAAGGATGAAGCAGCCACATCAGATTCAGATTCAGCCTGGCAGTGCTCAAACATGCAGGGCCAAAAATGAGAATGATGATCAAAATAATGCCTCGTGTAAGGGGGAGGGAGGGAAAGGGAGAGGGGGTGGGGGGGTGTCTTGGACTCAGTGAAATGACAGTTTGTGGCTGAGAATAACAAGCAAACATCACTCACCCGAACGTATCATCGCAGCCTCGTCTGTCGGTCCAGCGAGATTTTTTTTTATTCTCTTTAAGAAAAAAATCACAAAACGAGCCCGGACAGGTCGCTGATAACTGGAATTATTTTCAAAATATTATTATTCCTATATTTTGTTTTGTTTTTTTACAAACGCTATGACACGAGATTTACACGGGGCTTTTCTGTTCTGCCTATAAAATTATTTACACCCACTGAAAAAATACATTTACAAAAAAGAAAAAGAATAAGGTTTAGAAAATAATAAAATTAATTAAAAAATCGCCGTCTCGGTTTGTAGTTTCTTCTCGGTTTTTCTCCTCCCGGGTCTTTATGTTTCACACGTCCGCCGCGGTGCTGTGGCCGGAGTCGTCGAGCCTCGGTCGGCCGGTCTCTGTGTCGGTGTGTCGGTGTGTCGGTGCTCCGGAGAGGACGATGCTCTCTGCTCGCTGCTCGCTCCGACGGCTCCGAGGTGCGCGGCCGGTCAGTCATGAGCGGCCGGACTTAACTTATGGACATCATTTACAGCGCGCGAGTCCGACGGCCTTCAGCAGGTTCCCGTGTGTGTGTGTGTGTGTGTGTGTTTATGTATATGTGTGTGTGAGTGTGTGTGTGTGCGCCGAGCGCGCGCTGCCTGCTCGCTCTCACACGCCACGGGGGCTCATCCTCCTCCTCCTCCTCCTCATCGTACAGAGAAATCCTGCAGTGAGCGAGCTCGGCCGCCAGAGGGCGCCGCAGACGCGTGTTCGTGCGGGCGGCTCGTTATGTGACCGCCGTGCTGCGTTCATTGTTCCTCCGTAAATTTAGCATCGACGATGGCATTGAAAGCAAATGTCAGCCTTGTACAGATTTTAACAAATATTTAGGGTGTTTACATCTACGTTTACACACACACCTATATAAATACCGTCATTTCTCCATTTAACATGAGCCTTATGATGCCAATAATTCACATTTAAAGAATCTCAGTATTGCATAGTTGCTTGAATGATTATATTATTCTGTACAGAATTCAAGTATGGTGTTTTTCTTTACTTTAAGTCCCTTTCTACTGTTTACATCTTTGTTTATGTATACTTATTATGACCATTATACTACCATTTTACCACTTCTTCTCTCGGTCTTGCAGCAGTGTTGTATTTATGTTTACATCCTATTATTTTAGTGTTACCTTTCATTTTATATTGTGCATTCTATTCTTATATCTTTTTTACTAGTTTGATTTTCCTCTACATATTTGGGAGCACGGTTACAGCTCCATGTTATTGTTGTGCACACAATGAATAAATAGTTGTGGTAAATATAATATCTGAAGGACTGAATACTGTTTGTAGATGTGTAGAGGTGCGAGTAACAGTGGAAGAAGAAATCAGAGAGAGATGTTATCAGGGAAATGTACTTAACTCAGTGCAGAAAATGAGCCATGTAAGTGTTTTTCTATTATTATTACTGCATTAATATGCAAGTAGGGTTGTTGTTGTTGGCTAGGTTGGAGCTGATTCAATCATATTTGGACTGGGACACACTGATAGAATAACAGCCTTTAATGTACAAACAATGGAGCCACATTGACTCTGATGAAGGAACAGTAATGTCAAAACACTCATCCGTCCATTGTATTCACATTAAAGGCTGTATTTTTATCGGCGTGCTCCCCTGAGAGTTTGCTGTGCTGAGCTGAAGCACCTGTACCTACATCTGTATTTTTCCTAGATGATGCAAGGCGACCCTGTTTCAGTCATATTTCTTTTTATTATTATTTTTATATAAATAAATGGAAATTTGAGTAATAAACTACTGATTACTGGTGTCGCATAATCCACCTTTCTTATGAACACTGGAATCACTCGTGTGCGTGCACGTTCCGAAATCCCGACTTTTCCAACGACACCTGAAGGCCCCACAACACATTTCAACGTGACAATGAAATTGATAGTGTTTGTCCTTCTTCCTTCACAGCTCACCGACCCAACGAGCCACTCGACTCTCTGCTGCCGCCGACTTCACCGTCAAAGTCCTCCGTGCTCGGTCCGTGGAGTTTATCCCGAACACGGCATATTGTGCTTAGTGGAGCAAATGCCTTGAGCACAATGAACTGGGTAACCCCAGCGAGACTTGAACTTTTGTCGCCCTCTGGTGAATTTCTTCAAGTACGACAGCTGATTCAAGACCACTCTAGGAAAACAAACAAACAAAATAGCACCACAAATATTCATATTTTTATTTATTAGCATTGTTGTCACAATATAAAGGCAGACAGCAATGCTTTGTAGAAAAAAAATCTTTACATTTAGAGGTAACATAAATTTAAAGCAGCTATAGTGGACATCTAACCATACATGTAAAAATCACATTTTTATTTCTATGCAATGTTAGGCCCGGTAGATACACTCAACATTTAAAAACAAAAACACCATACACATACAATCACACGTTTAGTTCGAATCCGTACACAAAGCACTCAATAGAAAGATGTTTGCAGGCCTGAGACAACATTAAAACCACGGGCAGTGTTTTTTTTGAAGAACTCACACTATGAATCTGTTTTCGAATAAAGTATTAAAAATAAATATATATATATATATTTTTTTTTAAATCAAAAAAGGAAATTGACCAAACGGCAAATCTGTCAATCTGTAAACATGTGGCAAGCAAGAACCGCAGTGCATCAAGTCCTAAGGAAACAATGGCGGCTAACACTAGGTATAACAATGTCACTGAAAATGTATCACAGGATGAAAATATATTAACGGATTTAGATATAAAATATGCCCACAGACTTGGTGCATGGCAGGACATTTAAATCACGACTGTACCTCTATGTTTTTCTTACACTGACGTGGATTAGGTTTCCAAATGCCTTAGTGTGAAAGCCGTTACGTGTGTTGTGTGCCGTCTGAACATAAGAAGTAGTGCAAGTATGCAACGCTTCATATTCTCGTTTTTCAGGCACTCAACATCGACGCCCTTCAGGCTTGCGAAGAGGAAATAATATCCATTTCCTACAATGGCTTTGGAAGACCTATTCCAGCTGTATTCATTCACTTGTCACTGTTACACTTTGGTCATCAAACATTGGCCTCTCAAGTTTCCCTTAACCCATTTCCCTCGTTTCTACAACATCACTTCGGCTCAAAAGTGGCTCACAACGCTTTGACGGACACATCCTCTACAACAGCTTCCAGCAATTTTTAAAAAACACATCAAGTCCCAAGGCAAACTTTGCAGTCAGCTCATCCCTCTGCCGCAGGAACGAAAATAAACTGTTGTCTGTGGCCCAGATAGTTGATGGTTTCGGGCATCGGGCAGTTCCCCTGGCTTTTCCTTTAACAGTCATTTAGATCCAGCGCTGACCCTCCAGGTGTTACTGTACTGCATGCGTATCAGGAAAAATTATCCTTCCAAAGGCGGTCGCAGAGGAATACAGCCGTCCATCTCCAGAGACTCGGGCCAACCTTCATATTTGTTGCTGCTCTTGCTGTTCTTCATACGCTAATGGGAAGAGCCACAGGCAAACACAACGGATGTCAGGAAAACAGAGTGGTTCTCACTGCGCAGTAGTTTCCGAATGATAAGCAGCTCAAATACTAAGCACTGAACAAAGGCCATTTAATGAGGATTTACTTTACTAGTCATTGCTGGTGTGTGTGAAAGTTTGGTCAAGCATAGAAGTTATTAGACTCATGATTTCTAAATTTCATATAAGAACCTGAATGCATCAAACGTAGACTTTTACAAAACAGCCCTTTTTTAACATGTAACACCATAAAACGTAATGAAATCCTGATAATATGAAAAAAGGTGTACTAAATTATCACTCTTAGACAATATGATCAGGTCTGAGGTGAATTTACACAGACATTTTAAAAGACTTTTAGGCTTTTTGTGTGACAGACATGCTGCTTCTGTTTCCACTGGATTACACTGGTACAACATTCAATACAGCAGTATGTTGTGATTTTATCTATTGTAATAAATTATGTAAAGTATCCAACACCAATAACACTGACCTTTTTGTCCTCTCTTTATTCTACTGCATATCCCTGACTTCAATACTCTTTAATATTTTCCAGTTTTGTGTTGTACTTGTACACAAAAGCACGGGGGGATATACTGTAGGCAAATCAGTATCACATGAAAAGGAGCTGATGAGTTCTAGCCTCAATATTAATAGTAATATTCAGTAATAACAACAGCAACATACCTGCTCAAAGGGACTCTTATTCTCGATGCCCTTGGCTCCGACAAACACCCAGCTGTCCCTAAAAGCCAGCTCCTTCACCGCTGTGCTCCCGAGCTCTTCAAACAGTCGTCGGGCCTCGTCGTTCATCCTGTCACCGGAAAGAAGGAAAATAGGATAAACATAAGGAAGCAGGTTAATGTTTATTGAAGTGGTTTGGCTTTTCTCACTACAGAGAGTCTTACTTGTGAATTTACATGCTTAAGCGCTGTTAAATTTTATTGAAATGAAATGCAGGTTACAAGTATTTCTCAGTAGGCTTGAACTACTTTGCGGCCTTGATATCTTTTTAAGCCATTAACACCTTTACAAAACAGGGGGGATTTTATGGTCACGCTCACTCTGATTAAGCACCAAGTATTCAATAACAAATCAGCCACCAGATATGACTTAAATGTAATGTTAATTGTTATTTTGTTATTAATTATGAATAAACTTGAGTCCAAACTTTTGGCCTTAAACTGACCAGTCTTGACTGCTCTGCTCGCCTCCTTTACTGACACAATTGGAGCTTTTTCTCTTTTAGTGTTTGACGTCAGACATCTGTCCCAACTGCAAATAAACATTCATTCATTTTGCAGCCTTTTGTTAAGCACTTGTTGTTAAGCCACTTACATATGACGTTATTAACATGACTGTTTGCCTATTTAAGGTGTGTCTGAATATTTCCTGTTTTCTGTAGTTTAATGTTTTGTTTTTATTATGTATTTGATTTTGAATAAGATTGAATTTTAATTCAAGTGAAATGTGTTATGTTGAACTGGACTGTAAAAGTGACAGCAGCATAGTGATAAGCACTGCTTGTTGATTCATTAAACCAGCTGAACATTGACCCTGTTCTTGTTCAGCTATTAAAAATGCTATTCTCTATGGCAGCAGAACTGTGTTTACAATTGTACCTTCCAAGCAATGCCTTTATCTTAAGCTGACAATTTAATCGCTTTGAGGTGCGTCCAAGGGGAAAAAGAAAGGGGTGATAGACTGGAACTGATAGCACATCATGAATGCTTACTTTGTAGCGGCATCATCAAAAGAAGCCACGAACACGAGTGTTCCTTCATGGAGCGGCCGGAGAAACTTCAACAGGTCGGACACATCTGAGAATGAACACGAGATGAGCTACTGCCATGCCATGTGCACCAGATGTGAAACACATACTGTACATTAGTGTCCGGTTTTCATTACCTCCTGCCCACATATCAAATGTTTTTGTGTCCAAGAGCTCCCCTGTCACCCCTGGAGCAAAGAAACATAAGGCAGGTGTTACAATAACATGGCTAACAGGAGCTTCAACTATTGACACAACATAATTGGTTAAAAAAGATGGAAAGAGACACACCATTGACCAAAGCTATATTTAGTCCTCGGCCGACGTTGTTCTTCACACTGCTCACTAACCTGTAAAACAGAAACAGAAGAGATTGAAGCTCTCACTGGGGTCGAAGAAGAAGAAGACCTTCCTTTGCACATACACATTAACCTACACACTCACACAACCTGCCTGGGACTGAAGAAACAGCGACAACAGCAACAGATGTAAAAAAAAAAAAAAAAAAGGACAAAGACTACAGACAAAACCAAATAACTGTGGGGGCAGACAGACTGAAAGAATACTTGCATTCAGCTCCTCCAGACAGACTTGGATAGCTGGTTATGACAGCAAGGAGGGAAAAAAAGAACAGAGAGTGAAACCCCCCACAAAAAGAAAAAAAAAACAGAGAGAGAGCACAGGGGAGACGCAGACGAACAGGAAGGCGCTGGTTAGTGTTAAATCTCACATCTTATCCTCCAGGCAGATTTTGGGCCCGATGACGTTGGCAGCACCGGACACCAGGCGGAAAGCCAGATGTTTTTGGGGGCAGGGAGCTGAAAGTCCACATTTATACCTTCGGGGGTGGGGCTCAACTAAAACACAGGATACATTAGTCGGTGGTGATAAGGAAGATGGTCTATGGTGCAACATTATTGCAAAAGGAAAAGTAGTCATGAAATAGAGTTGCTCCTACGTACCAGGCGTTGGCTCCTCGCTCGCCCCTGGAAAAAAAACAGAGTTTTATTGTCGTGCACTTATAACTCATGTTCAGGGATGCCACTAACAGTATTTTCACTCCACTTGCCTCTAATGTGTGGTGATGGCGCTGATGGCTAGTTTTGCCCTGACAGAAACATTTTCTACTGTATAAAATAGCAAAACTCCCATGTTGTTTGACATGCTGTTCTAAACGAACTACCCCTCTTACCGCTGAAGAAGTGGCGCACAGATGAACCAGCCTCCCCTCCAAATAAGGTGTTTGCAAGCAGCCAGGTGAGCCCCACCAATAGCAGCACAACCACAGCTCTCAGGGGGCCTGTCAAGAAAAACAGGACTGGGCTGCTCAGGCAAAACACACGGGACCACAACCGGACCAACAAGGTCTCACTGGGATGTAAAAATACATCAGTAACATAAAAGATAAAATGGGGAACCAACCTGTTAATCTCATGATTCACCTCGTCTCATAGACCTGAACAGAGATAAATATATAATATGAATTAATTCATTACTATTATTATTAGACTTACAATAAGATGTATAGATAAAAAAAACCTCAGACTTGAGGAAAAGGTAGAAAAGGGAAAGTGCAATCAATGAGGACAGGAAAAAGCAAATACAACACAAAAAAGGCAGAGGAGTTTATACCATTTTACTGTGGATAACTTTTAAAAAGACTTTCAAATATTCATTTCTTGAGAAAAACACACGAATAATAACTGTCATGAATGCAGTTCATTAATTAGTAAGCCCAAAGTCTAAAATACAAGTCATACGAGTTTTTTTTCCTTTCTTTTTTCATTTTTCTCTCCCAATGGTCATGCATGAAGGCTCTGCAGAAATGACGTGTGCTGGGATGTCAGAAGCCCAAACCTTCCCAAAGACAAGGCAACTACTGCTAATCCTCCTGACAACATAGTAAATAACTAATATGCGCTTAAAAATACAAAGAAAGACTGGTCATACCTTTTTGTGTCCCGCGTTTCAGGCGACTACTGCCTTTCCTTGTCACCTCTGCTGGGATGTGATGAACAGTGAAGAGCTGTTGCTCCTGTCAGCGGGACTTTGACTACTTCTTGCGCTGTTTCCTCATCGAGAAATATCCGCAGAAATCGGCATTTAACAAGAAGATTATTTACAAAAGTTTCATTAATCCGCCGCTGTCGAGCATGGGGAGGGGGGGAAAAACAGTTTGGCTTCTCCCATCTGGCTTCCGGATATACAGATAAACCTCAGCGAGCATGGAGTCTGCGCGGGGAGTCACGTGATCGAAATTTATTTTACAATTTAAACCTTTGACGACATTTATAATATGGTGAAACCAAATATAAAAAAAAAACACTTTCATTGTTATTAGAAAAAATATCGGTAAAAATATTAATATTTCCAATTAATAAAAAAATGTCGCGCGAGCACAGAACAACCCCACTCCTCGTGCACGCGACCGCTGCTCCTAAATCAAGATGGCTGCCCACAGTGCCGTGCTCTCCATGTCCAAAATTATTAAACCTTTCTGGGGCGGGCGCCTCGGAAACACGCTCAAAGTAAGAGGAGTCGCGTTTGCTGCTGTCGCGTGCTTTGTGCCGCAGTGTCGCGCGGCTCCGTGTGAAAGTCGATTATTTTAAAACAAACACAAGGTCATATGTGCTTAACATGATGCAGCTATGACAACTGAAGCTAGCAGGCTCCGCTCCTGTCTGTCTGCAGCACGACGAGGCGGAGCTGGGGCCATTAAAGTTTTTTTCACCACCACAACTGACTAACGCCCACTTCTTTTTAATCCATTCATAATCAAGCTTTAAACTGTCTTCTGTTTGTGTTTCAGGTACTTGGACCATCTCTGACAGGCCACAGGAACAAGGGCTCAAATGCTGTAAGTGAATCAGATGTTGTGAAAATTAGCAGACGTGGTTTAACGCTGCTTTGTTATGCGATGGTACTAACTCACTTCAGCTCATTAAACTGTTTTTTTCCAAGCTGTGTGGCTTTGGGTTAAACTTGTAAAGGGACTGGTATCCACTTTAATGTAACCTGGGAGTGTTGTTCATCTGTTTTTTTCCGCCCTCTTGGCTGGAGGAGAGGTCATAGTGCCTCTGTGTACCTGCTGCTGCCCGGATCCTCTGGTGCAGCTGTCAAACTGACTTTTGTCTTTCTGCTTTCCTTGCTGTCCGTCCGCAACAACAGGGAGAAAATATTGTAAGTAGCTCACGTGGTTCACTGGTCTACAGTAACTGCATCACTTCACATACAGGAAAGATCATTACTTTTATATGCTGGGGCTGTGTGATATAGAAAAAGATCTATAAAGACCTGCTGTGATTATTACTATACATCACAATATTGGAAAAGTCAGATAAACAAATCATAAGAAATAACTGATATGTCTGGCTAATCCATTCCATGGTAGTTTCAGTTTCATAACAAAAATAATCTTGATTCACAAAATAGAAACATCTTAACATGTGATGAAAATGATAAATAAGTGATATACTGCCCAGACCTAAATAAGACACTTGACTTTTGTATTGCCTAACATGACCCCCACATACTGTCCTTGAACTGCACTGGTGGTTTTGCATTTTCTAGCCCATTAACAATATGTTGTGTTTATTGTCAACATTTAGCAAAGCATTGCAGATGGTTTTATAATGATGACCTATTATAAAACCGACGACCTACCACCATTATTTTTATTTTTCCAATCCATTACCATTATGAAAACTGACTTTCACATATTTGAAAATGTCTTTGACATGGCAGCTTCATTATATCCCCTTCATGATGTTTTTGATTGCTATATCTTTTGGGTCTAGGTTGTTAGTAAAATACTTTCACTATACTACTACTAAACTACTTTTTTTTTTTCAAAATATGTGTGCAAGAGCATATTTTAAAAACACGACAAGTGCATATAGCTGATTTGTAAACCTGTTAAAACTAGCAAAATCACCAGTGTTGTTCCTTAAAGCTAAGCACTGTTAATAATAATGTATAAAATGCCTATGTTACAGCCTCCTCCTGCAAAGTATGGAGGCAGACACACTGTGACCCTCATACCTGGAGATGGAATCGGCCCAGAGCTTCTCAATCATGTCAGAGAGGTGTTCAGGTCAGTTAGATTTAGACTATATTTCATTCAGATTGTTGGAACAAACCAGCACGGATATGATTCATCACTATGTGGTTTGCATTCATGTTGCAGGTTCAGCTGCGTGCCGGTGGACTTTGAGGTGGTGCACGTCAACTCTGCTTTGGAGACGGAGGATGACATTAATAATGCCATCACTGCCATCCGCCGTAACGGAGTTGCCCTAAAAGGCAAGTAAACCTTTTTTTCTTTTTTTCTGTATCATAAGCAGAGTGAAAACATGAAAAGCAGAGCACAGCTGTGAGAAGTGTGTAGCTTATAATAAGCCTGTGACACTAAAGGTTTAACTGTGACATTACTTTATTCTCCTGATAGGTAACATAGAAACCAAACATACCATGGCGCCATCTGTCAAATCCAGAAATAATCTCCTTCGGTAAGAGTTTTAGCGAAATATTGTGTTCCCTTGCCAAAGGCTCTGTTTTGTCAGATGGCTTACATTTCTTCCATAATTTGGTCTTTTGTGTTTCGTCCCCCCTCCCCCGACCCCTCCCTCCTCTTGTTCCACGTGTGAATCGACAGCACAAGCTTAGACCTGTATGCCAACGTGATGCACTGCCAGTCCCTCCCCGGAGTCCAGACTCGCCACAAGAACATTGACATCATGATCATCAGGGAGAACACGGAGGGAGAGTACAGCAGTCTGGAGCACGAGGTCAGACGGAGCAGAAACTCAATCGATTCTGTTGTCTGCTGAAACACATGATTGTACTCCCTCCTTTAAAGACCTCTCATCTCTCTGAGTCTTCCCCCCCGCTTTCTCCTTCTCTTCTTCTTCTCTTTTAAAATGGGCGTGAGGTACTACCTGCTGACCCCCTAAAAATACATATTTTATTGAAGAAGATAAACTTGACTTGACTATTAAACTTGATTAGCGTGATGAAGATGATGATCCTTTAAACGATTTGATAACATCTTGTTAGGCATGGGCAAAACAGTATAGATCCACATTAAATACTGTTTTTGTGTGGCCAACTTTATGAAATAATAACTGCATTTTGTAAACTTTTAGAAAAGTATTTAAACCTAAAATGGTTGTTGTCTTCTTTTAGAGTGTATCAGGAGTAGTGGAGAGTCTCAAAATCATCACCAGGAACAATTCTCTCAGGATTGCCGATTATGCCTTCCGCCTGGCGAGGGAGAAAGGTCGTCGTAGGGTCACAGCCGTGCACAAGGCCAACATCATGTGAGTGACTCTCAGTGAAATGTATTGCGCAAGAGCAATCTGCCCCCTCTCTCCCCAAGTTCCTTCGTGTTCAAAATCCTCAATGTGGTCCCTCTGCTCCAACAGGAAGCTCGGCGATGGGTTGTTCCTGCAGTGCTGCAAAGAAGTGGCCTCTGGTTACCCAGAAATCACATTTGACAGCATGATTGTGGACAACACCACAATGCAGGTAGATGACACACTTCTGAGTTTCACAGTCGTAGTTCAGCCGTGTCTAACTGAGTCACCATCTTGCTTGTTTGCGGTCGTAGCTCGTGTCCAAACCCCAGCAGTTTGATGTGATGGTGATGCCCAATTTGTACGGAAATGTGGTGAGCAACGTGTGCGCGGGGCTGGTGGGAGGACCTGGCCTCGTGCCCGGGGCTAATTATGGCAAAGCCTATGCTGTCTTTGAAACGGTGAGTGTTTGGCAGTTTGGGGCTAGTAGGACAGACCCCTGCCTCGTGTGTTTTGAAGAAGAATTAAAAATGCATGAATCGTGTCTGTCTGATGTATTGCCCTTTTTTTCCCCGGGTCTCTCAGGCCACAAGGAACACAGGGAAGAGCATTGCGGACAGGAACATTGCTAACCCTACTGCCATGCTGCTAGCAAGCTGCATGATGCTGGACCACCTTAAGTAAGCTTGTCCAATTTAAACACTTCCTGTGGTCACATCTTAGCTGTGATGATGTGATTGTGGTTTACCAGCAATGTATTCAACCATTCTCTTGTGTGTCTCCAGGCTTTATGACTACGCGAGTTTGATCCGTAATGCAATCCTCACCACCATGAATGAAACCAGGGTAAGCCCTCCTTCACTGACAGGCTGCTCCCCTCACCTGTCTCGCTTCTATAGAGCTAACAAGCCATTGTTGTGTGATTGAAGCTTAACGGCCCTGGTGGCAGGTCTGGCACGCTTCCTAGTGGGCATCACAATACATTAACACAAAGACACAATGTGCCCTTTCAATGTCACAAAGCTCTTATGAAGTGCTGCAGTGTTCCGTTTCTGATTTTACACTGTATGACATTGTGTAGCAGTTTCGGCCCCTGAGCTCACATAAAACCTCATCTGCTCATCGTCCACAGCAGCAGACTGGTTACTGTTTTGGATTAATTTATTTTTATGATATGTATTTTTTCCCAGTGGGAGACTATTTACACATTTAAACTATATAAATATAAAACATCTGTCAAAGATATAAAAAGACTCATTCTGTAATTTTAAATTTTCACAACATTTTTTGCTGTTTGACTATGTACTGTACTTTGTACTGTACTTTGTACTGACTTTGATAATATTTGTGGTTTGTGAGCCTCCTGTTTTTGTTTATTGGTTTTCTTTGCAGTTGCACACGGCTGATATTGGAGGTCAGGGCACCACATCAGAGGTTGTCCAGTCCATCATGAGGATCATCCAGAGTAAAGGGCAGCTCACAGCTGAGCTCTAAACACGCACGCCCATCGGAGGTGTGAGTTTAAACAGCTGTCTGTATTTGCAACAGGTGTACAGGATGACTGAGGATGTCCATGCATGTCTGTTTCCATAGCGTCCGGTCTTATCACTTACATCAGAACAGTTCCTTTTTTCTTTTCTTTTTTTCCACAGGGCTTATTGACCAGTTCACTGTACAAACAGCATTTTATCCACACCTGTGTTTTACATATAATAATGACCTTCTCAAAGAGCTCCTTTATCACACAGATTAGATGGTAAATCCTACTTTAAAGATTATATTCATCGGGGTCATTGAGTTGAAAAATTGTGGTCTTACAAATAGTTACGAAATATGAAAATGCCTCTTTTTTTTTTTTTGTTTACAGTATGTCAATCGCCAATCACATGTTGGGTTCAGCAAATATTTTAACTACCCTAATATGGGCATGCACTGTCCATTCTGCCTTCTTTTTGTGGATCATTATTTATTTTTATTTACAACTAAGTTACAGCCTTTTCAATTGACCAAAATGTGCAATGTTCATTCAATGCCTTCATTTGTTTTTTTAAATAATACTGTAACTTACCTATCAAGTCACCTGTCATATGTATGGTCCTGTGTGTTCACATCACATCAAGTGTTTTAGAAAAAGAAAATGTGTTGTTATTTCATATATACTGTATCATCCGAGGAGGTATACATTAAGTAAGTGTTGTCAAAGCTAAACTTTATGCTTGTGCCATGATAATGTTTAGAAAGTTTGCATATCACAAAAATATACTGTTGTCTTAAAGTCCAAACAGACAAGAGCTCTTAAAGACTGAAATGAGAAGACTGGTTTTATCACATGGGTGCATACATATATACATATACTGTACTACACAAATATTATAAATAAAGAAATAATTTACCTTAAAGTGATCTTTTTGGACCAACATATGAACATGAAGAATCTCTCAAATGAGTTTTAAAACTAAAGTAAGTTGATTTTTAAGCTGCACCTACTCTCAGCAGGGTACTCTTAGCTAAAACATATGCAGTCTAATGCAACTATTTGATCACCTCAAAGGCAGAAGTCTGTTTGTTGTTGCTGTTGAACTGTGTTGCATTATACTGATGTTCTTATTATTTTTCCCACCCCATTAGAGAATAGGTTAAATAACACACTTCAACAAACCTCTTTGCATGATGCAACAGCACCACAAGCTACATTCTTCAAAATGACCTCTGTGAAACATTTTCAACACAAACTGAATATTTGAGTCTGTAGGAAGGGTGACTTTATTGCAGGAATATTGCATTAGTATGTTTAAGCTTGGTGCACCTAATAAACTGCCCAACTGAGTACACAACCTTTTTAAAAAAACAAACTTCTTGTTGCCAAGGTCAGTGCTTATCTTGATTCTTTGCCTCTGTTTCAAAGATAAGAGGCTCTGCTCTCACCTCCTGCGGTGGATAAAGATTATTTTACTCCAATTAAGATAAGGCTCACTGATCCTTCCGTTTGTTTTACAATTTCACGCTCCATCAGCCTCTTAACCCGAAACATCAGATGACAAGCTGCGGTTTTATATTTTGTCACTAGGTGGCAACAGCACTGAGTTCAGCCGCTAAACTGCAACTCGGAGCGATATGAGCGCTTTGTTACATACATCATCTGACAAGGGCAGGACAGTGCACAGCGTATGTAATCACTAAATATGCATGTTATTACTGCACTGGCTGAAGTGTGGAAATGCTGCAGGGGGAAAAAATGGGTTTTCTGGCAATCTGATTGTTCCACGTAACTGAGAACATTAAGCTCAGCCTTGTTCTTTTCATGTGATTTCTAGGAATCGGATTCTTGGCTTCAGACTTTCTAAGACTAACGTGAAGGATTTCAGCTTTGCGCCCTGTCGAAATTACCCTAATTTAGCATTAAACCCAGACCATTAGTTGTAGTTCCACCTGGTGAAGCCAAACCAATCATTTCATCTAGTTTCTTAAATCCCAACTGCGTCGTCCTGTCAAGGAAAACTGCCCTTGTCCTTTGAGCCAGCAGAAGCAGCAGCAGGAGGGAGAGCAGCAGTAGATAGATGTAATAATGGCGCATCACTCAGCAGTGACCTCCTCCTCACATATATTGTACAAATAATCCGAGTCCGCCCCTCTTTCTCCGACCGGGCCTGCGGTCACAGGAGGCACATCCCATTGTAATGGCATTGGCCAATTTATCATGTGTCCAATTCTGTGGGAAAGTTACAAACTGTTCCCTCTCTTACAACATTTGCATATTGAGCGAAGAAGACCTTTGTGATGAGGGGTCTTCTTTTTTTAGATGTAGTTGTCGAAGGGAATCAGCAATCGCACACAATCATACGGTGAGCAGCATGTGAAATGTGCAAGGAATTACTATGTGTGTACGTTTGCCACTGCCAATTGGATGTCTTCGGCCGTTTTGCTCCCTTTCATTCATGTCAGTTATTCACTCCACGGAGACAGCAAGTTGGCTCTAAAGGGCCGTCGCTCTTTTTCATTTAGAATCAATCTTTTTGTATTTTCTGTAAGAGGTCCTCCGCTCTAGGGGCAGCTTTTTCTCATCATCTCATTCCAATCGGGCTGTTTACCTCGCCGTCCCCCGCATTGCTTCTCAACACTGTACGTAGAGCTGCACACGCCGCTCTCCTTCATCACCCCTCACCTCTCGACGTCCCCCTCCCGGGCTGCTCTGTCCCTGCTGAGCCTCCGCTGGAGCCGGGCCATGAGGCAGATGGTCGGAGAGGGAGATGTTGCAACAAACCACTTGACCTTTACGGGCCACCATTCAGTCCTTGCATAAACCTGTGAAGGGCCCCAACCTGCTGTGGAGTTTTTGACTGCAAGAGCAGACTTTAAAAGTGTTGGCGCAAACCAAATGACAAGGAGAAGAAAAAAAACCTTTGTTATCTAGCGATGCAGATGCAGTAGTTTTGATTTCATGTGCCAAGTTTTATAGATATCTATCTCTGAGATTTGTGCTATCAGTCTAATACAAATGAGGTATATGGAAATTTTGTTTGTACTGCTCGCAGCATGACAAATCATCCTGATAGTCTGGATAATCCACAGAGCTCAAAATAGTCCCTTTGAAAACTGTTCACAGCATGTTTTGATTATCCGGTGTAATGGCACTCTGTCTCTGAAAAGAGGTGCGGCTATTGAAATTTTTTAATGTAATGTTTTGATTCTGTGAGCACCACAAACAACATGTAATTTACCTCCATTGTCTAGCGGTTGTGCTCAGATGCTGACAGCTGACAGATCTGAAAACCTTGGCAAAATATCACCTGATCTGTTTTTTACAGATGTCCTGAGAGGCAAGTGAAAAAGTTTTGCAGATCTATTTTTTTCTGTCTGATCTAAATAGTTTTCTCTTCTATTGTTTAGGACTCGGGAACAGGTGATTTTTTTTTTTTTTTTTTTTGTTTGCAAGGACTATCTGGGTTCCTTAATTGGCATCTGTGAAAGCACCGAGAAGCAGGTGGGGAAGTTTTTATTTTTTATTTTTTGACTGATTTCAACCACAGGGGGCTGAACCTGTAATTCATGTTCTAAATATAAATGAAATATTCATGTTTCCTTCCAGGTGGGTTTTCATTTCTCCGTGCACTCTAAACACAAGGTATAAGGTGTATATCGTGCATTGGCAATTTATGTAAAATTAATGTCATATTGACTGCTACTGGACAACACACAGTATATTTTACTACAAGTCAGCGAAATAACAATTAAGTAGCTTTGTCTAAAGTTATATTTTTGATAATATTTCTAACCTGCTTCTCAGGGCTTTCACAGACAAATAAAATAAGTCATTTGAAAAATGATGCTAAAAAAACATTTTTTCCACCTGGCAATACTTTTTCCTCCACCTGCTTCACAGATGGAAACAAATCTTAAGGAGCTTAGAAAGATAATGACTGCAAAAGCTTTTATTTTTGTTCTTGAGTCATAGACATAGAAAAATAACACAGGAGAAAACAATTTAGATCCAACTTAGAGGGTGGATGGCCAGATTGTTTTTTTTTCTCACTTGCTTCTCAGAGCCTCCGTATTTTCCATAACACACGTTGTACACCCTTGACTGACCGAGTTGATAAACAGAAATTCAGTGGTATTATTTTAAGTAATCTGCTCATGACATCCAAACAGCAGCCATTTTTCATATCACAAGCACTCATGCAGGTGTGTTTTAGCTCTCTAGCACTCACTAAAACTTGGGGCTGCTGGCTTGAATATCTTTTTGGCTGCTCTGCTCCTTCAACAGCATCACCTCCTTAACTCCCCTTTGTTCCTCTCCTCTGCATGTCTCTTTGAAACACCATGTTTAGTATTTTTCATCTGCCTTCCTAAGATAAATGCTAATCCGAAAGGTTGAGTCAAACCACAAGATATTAAAACATGTGGTTTTATTATTGGCCATAATTCTGCCCCAGCTTGCTCCTGATCGTATCCTCCCTCTCCCATTCTTTCTCCCTGTCACTCCTTCACACACGCACACACACTATTAGTCCATGTAATCCAAGATCCAATGGATAATTTCCACTTCATAAGAGCATGTTCCCTCTTCCCTTGTTGATCGGCCCTGCTATGCTACGCAGCTCGTTGCAGGTAATCATAATCAATCAACTTGCCTCGGATCAGGCTTTGGCGAGCACAGCTGCATCCAGTCAGCCAGCTCTGCTCTCCGTTAATGGGGCTTTTTCCCCCCACAGCCATGGCTTGGCTACACTAGGCTACGTCAGCGGTCAGCTATTCTCCACTATTTAGGCGTTGCTCGTGTGTGTTTTGGGCTCTCTGTGCATCTTTTTTGCTTTCTCTTCCCAGGGACTTCCAGTGTCTTCCTCAGCAGTGACAGCCCATATCAGAGAAGAATGATGAACTAGTAATTGGGAGAAGTTAGTGGTGGTGTTTGCTTGGCAGGCACAGATGCAGAAAGGAGGTCAAGAAGGGTGGCATGCAGGTGGATGGAGGGAAGAGCGCGTGGACGTGGCTGGAAGATAGGTGGGAGAGTGGTAACAGGCTAATTGAAGGTAGGGAGGGTGGTGAGGTTTTGGCTGGAAGTGCGAGGAGGAACAGTGTGATATATAGCTGATACAGTTGGAGGGAGTTTACTGGGCAGCACGGTGTTCAAATACTTCATCACCACCTTATCTGTCAAACTGACAGGAGCCAATAAAGCATCTGGCTCCTGCCTGCCTCTTTATCAGGAGCTGCACACTGATAAAAAAAATATACATTTATCTTTAACGGGGCTGGTTTTAACAGGAAGGCTACCACCTAGTGAGATCATAAGATGCTTGTTATTGCTGCTCCACTGTGAGTGAAGCAGCCCCCCTCACAAAAAGTTTTATTTTTCTATTTCCTGTTGTGGCTGTGTGACTTTTTGAGGACGAGTTCCTAGTCCGCTCGCACAGCATGTATCCCTTCGACTGCTGGGGTTGCACCTTCTTGCATAAGGACACTCCAAAGAGGATGTGCTGGCTGACATGGTGCTTGAACAAAGGTCACAGAGTTAGAGGGTCTCTCCGACTTGACTAACTTGGCCACCGTGACACCACTTCATGCCCAACATGGGTTCTCCACGCTTTGAGCTTGCAGTCAAAACATACTTATTTGAAAAGGAACACACACGCTCATTTTATGTGGCTCCAGCACTTATCTTGTGCCTTGTAAAAGACATTTGTAAGTCCAGGGCACTTTTTTATTTTG
>JAOXYL010000050.1:10546524-10556753 GCA_028564955.1 Terapon puta | reverse complement strand
TCATCAAGGCTGAATATGTGAGTTAATACAGTCGTATCAGTGTGATGCTGATGACGGCTCCTTCTCGCAATCAAAGCCTATCTCTTACGACTGAAATATTGTATATTTCTTCCAGACTTTCATCTTTACTAGACTAATGCTGATATTTATCCACCACAGTGACTGTAAAAATGACCCAAAAAAGATAAAAAAATCTAAATTATAGTGGTAAACTTAATGGTCTTTTTTGCTGCTAACCTGACATCAACTGAACTTCAACTGAAAGGATTATGGTCGGCTTCATACTTTCATTTAATGAACAAGTTATGTCCACTTCATGCGGGAATCACATCTGTTTTATGTCCAAAGTGGCATGGATTGAGTGGCTGTCACACTGACATAGTAGCCAAATGTGTAATTATAACGACACTGTAGTGTGTTTCCTCATCCCATAAATTTGTCTCTTTAAGACATGTGGCAATTAACATATTTTGGGATTGTTCAAGGGAACTTTGACCCGGACAGATTGTGTTTGGATCTTGACATAGCTGGAACGTGACGTGCTTTGTTAAAGGGAATGACAAAAACATGTGTGAGCAGCCCAAAAAGAGGACTCAGATGTTGAAAGATGTGAATGGTCGGCAGTTATAATGTTTTCCTGCGGATTTTAACTACCTGTTTCTGTCATCCCCGAGGCAGTGTAGACTTGTGCACTGGGACAGCGGCGTCGGATGGAGAGGGCACGAAAATGGATGGTTGCACACCGGTTTGCATCTCAAGTGGAAAGCAGGGGGGGACATCGACTCCATCGTTAATCATAGTGAAAGCTTTAAAGTAAAGAGAGGAAGCAACGTCCTGCACTAACTACTAAAAGCAGTGTCTACAGTCCATCCACCACTGAGAGATGAAATAATTTGTGCTTTACATTAAGTCGGCCAGACAGATTGAAATGCGGTGCTCTGCTTGTGTTATTAAAGAGCTGAATATATTTAGAGACAGGGTATGTACAGGAATACATTACAGCGACACCCAGCACAGTTCTGCGGACGATGTTTACCTTCCCTACGTGCCCTTAGTTTGAGGAATTTCCTCTGAGGACAGGAAACATCAGTGCCAGAAGTTTGGAGCTACGCGTGGGTCTCCCGTAGTTGAGCGATTGAGCAATTCGAAGACAATCAATCTTGATTTCTTGGACATACAAGCCATGCAAATGAGACACGAGCATATTTGGAGAAAATGCTTTGTCCTTCAGGGGTTGAAAAAAAAAAAACAGGGTCTCTTCAGAACTGATCAGAACAAGACTCGGGGATGAAGCAATCCTCTGTGAATCTGTTCCTCTCAAACTTTCCCACATATAATCGGTGGATCAGCATTGACACCATTACGTAAAGTTCTTCCTGCCAGTTATTAATCATGTTATTTCATTGTTTTGAATACAATTTGAGGATATTAGCCAGGCATTACTGTAATACTGAGGATTCATTTCTTAGGCCACACTGGTATTATAGCACCTCCCCAAGTCATTATACTTTATCTTCACAGAGGCATACTTGAAAAAAGGATTTCACATCAGAAATTAGTCACATGGGCAAATATACATAATGAGATTATATGGGGGTAGAAAGGGCTGCGGCAGCACAAAGAATCCTCTCATGAATTTTGGTGTAATTACGGAAAGGGGCACAAGGCTCCTCAGGTCCCAACAAAGAGGCCAGGAGATTCCTTGATGAAAACAAGACCTTGTTGTCTAACCCCTTAATTAAATACAAACTTCAAATACAAAAAAAATAAATAACCACATAATAAGAAAGGATATTACTAGCTTTGATCCGTTGGACAGGGCCAATATATGAGCGGAATTCTAAAAACTCACTTAACCAAAGAAGACTTAGAAGAAGGTTTGACATGGTTCAGCCATTTATGGCAGTGTTGTGGTTGACTGGATGGTGCGGCCGGCAGGGATACACACTTACACGGAGAGAGACCGTCGGACTTAAGAGAAATGGTTCTGCTCAGATTCCCGTCCTTTCACCCGCAGCTCCACCTTCGTGCTGGGTGTAGAGGGGTCCAGCTGGTCAGGCCTGTCATGCGTTCATCTGAGAATACATTCCTCCAGCAAACCCAGCATGTAACATTTGACAATGTGTTCGGCTGTGTTATCTTGCGCGCCCAGTGAGCGAGTACGCTATCACAAGCAAATTAACCATTAGATCTCAGTGGAGCAGTGAGAAACAACCTTGTGATGTCTTGTTAGTCACGCTCAACTGCACAATACTATTGCTGTGCTTTTCCCCCTATTTCTAGCGGTGGAAAAATTCCAAACACCTATTAAGTGCAACATTTGTTTTACCAAACCACTCCTTGTACATTAGCCAGAATAATACATCAATGTGTTGTCAGTCAACACACACTCGGAGAGTAACAGCACAAATCCCTCTTTAGAGCTGTTTGGCCGCTTTCTCTTCCCTTATCTTATCATCCCGTTTTCACAACTTCAGCCTTTTACCTTTTCTGTGCAGTTTTCTTTCCTGCCCTCGCCCCGCACTGCCGTCGTCACTCTTCCTTCATTTTCCCTCCGAGACTCTCCCTGTGCGTGCAGTTTATTTGGCCATGGCTGCCCCCGGCATCCCACGACTCTGTTTCTTCAACTGTCATCTCAATCCTATCAACTTTCTGTTTCCTTCGAGTCATTTATTTATAAGCAAAGACAAATAAACGTAACATTTATTGAGATCAAGAATGAGTGCGACCGGGGCATGAAAAAAGAAAGCCTGGGTAAATGGGCGAAAGTTATGGAGGGGGGAAACAAAAACAGGGAGGAAACAGGAATGTATGGGGGTAAGCATGGGATGAGAGCGATTATGAGAGCGGAGGTGAAGGAATAAGAGTGGTGGGATAGAGGGGAGAGCTGTCAAATCAACCTTGAGAAAATATGAAAAAGGAAAATAAACCATGGCGGACTTGCGTCAAACAGAACAGAGAGCTTTGAGAGATGGACAAACAGACTTTTTTTTTTAAATTGAAACAGCACCAGAAATACAACAGTATTCACATGACAGGATAATTAGTACAGTCTCTGGCTTTCATTACTTTCAGTCAAATTTCCTAAAATTGCATGAAAGAAACTGTTTAGATTTTACGATGCAAAAATTGAACAGATGCACCAAAAACAAGGAGTCCTTGTGATTAATCTCTGCACCAACATGCATCTTAGATAAAAGACCCCAGTGTTTTGATTTGGATTCTCAGCGGTAAGATAAAAAACATTTTAAATACAAAATTACTCAGCTGACAACTTTGAGGGCAATTAGGGGAAACAAAATAAATTGCCCAGACAGGATACAAATACTGTGATAATACTAGAACAAGTAAATTGTTTGTTGATAAAAATCTGCTCTTGGTCAAATCTTAGTTTAGATGGTCTCATGACCCTGCAACAGTTTGAATTCCGGTGACCATTTCGCCCTGAGCATCATGTAAACAAACTGGGAAAAACAACTGATTTTATTGGCTTTTCCACATTAACACCTATGCTTTTCTTCCAGGAATGGAAAGCATCAGCGTGGAAACGGACTGGGATGGATTGGCCCTCTCCTCACTGGTCGCCACAGGAAGTAACAACTTCTCTTCCTCGTCCCTGTTTGTCTCTGAGCTGAACTCCCTCAATAGTTCTCACAGCGGCGTATCCTTGTCTGGGATCCTTCCCGGGAATGGCTCCACCACCACTCCTCACACCCTGCCTGAGCCGAGGATGAGGGACCTGGGCCTGGCCCGGGCAGAAATCGCAGTTCTTGGGTTGGTGCTGGCTCTCACCACCCTTGGAAATAGCTTTGTGCTGTGGGTGCTGCTGAGGAGGAGGAAGCACAACGCGCCAATGCACGTGTTCATGGTCAACCTGTGCGTGGCTGACCTTGTGGTAGCCCTCTTCCAGGTCAGTTGAGGAGTTTCTTATAAGACCACTACAGAAACCTAAATGGGGTTGACTTTTCTCTTCTCTCTCAAGAATAACAGAGATGAAGGTTCAACCTCTAACCTCTCTCCCAGAATAATTATTGAATTATCATTAAATCATCAGCCTCTTGTTTTTGCCACATTATTCCAATCTGATTATGACTTGCTCATCATTTAGTAAGACAGCAGCATGTGGCCTTCAGTAATATTGTGGTTGTTTAAAATGATATATAATGCAAATTGCTCCTTAATTTAATTGAATGTATTTATGTAGCTAACTTTGTTGTGGTTTATAGAATTAATATGATTTGTGACTGCCTAAATTCCACAGTGATCACAAAAAACACTGAATTTAGTGCTACTGCAGTGCACTCTGAGTTCTTTGAACTAATCACACTTGTATGTGACTCAGCTTGTTGTGAAAATATGAAACCTGCCAACGGCAGCGTTATTTTATGGTTTTGTTAATTTACACAAAGCGGATGATAAGACCAAACCTAACAATGTGTTACTCCCTCTCAGTATTTTGTGGCTGTCCCGCCCTGTCTGTGGCTCTTAACCTGTAGCTGGCTGGTTCCTGTTGAAGATCCTAATCTGTCTCTAAATCTAAATTCCTGGAATGTGGGTTGATACAGTTCTCTGCAAAACTCAAAATGACGGAGAAGGTGCATTTGTCGGAAACTATTCTCCGCTGTGGATTAACCCCGCTTGTTGGAAGTCTGTTGCACAAAGAAATAGGCAACATAAGACTTGGACTACACAGACAATACCTCTGAGGGTGAATTCATTGTTGGTTTCAGTCTTTCCATGTGATTTGTTGACCACAAGTGAAACGCAGAACATCAGACTTATACCAGACTTGTCCTTGAGTGGTTCTCTTCTGGCATTTCTAAACCCCACTATGCAAGGAGATACTTCTATATAAATAACATTTTCTGTTTTTTTCTGTGTTCAGGTCCTTCCCCAGCTTATATGGGACATCACAGAGAGGTTTCAGGGGCCTGACCTGCTCTGCCGGTCCATCAAGTATTTGCAGATTGTGGGCATGTTTGCTTCCTCATACATGATAGTTGCCATGACAGTAGACCGGCACCATGCCATCTGCTGCCCGTTGCAGGCCTACCGTGGGGGAGCGATGTCCCGCTGGAACACCCCCGTTATGGTGGCCTGGGGTTTGGCCCTAGTTCTCAGCATACCGCAGGTAGGGAGGGATGAACACACATGGAAACAAAAACTCACACACACTGACACACCCACATAAGAACACATGGCGAAATAGGAAATGAGAACTCAGCAGACGCTCACACCTTGATTTCTACAGAAGGATTCAAGATGTTGGTCTATTTTTAGCACAGTGAGGTCATTGCAGTTCAGTAAACTGGCAGTCATGTCTGTGGGTGTGCTGACCTCCCTCCTTTTGTTTGGTCTGTCAGGTGTTCATCTTCTCTCGTTCAGAAGTGGCTCCCGGAGAGTACGAGTGCTGGGGTCACTTTGCGGAGCCGTGGGGGCTGAAAGCCTACGTCACCTGGATGACTGTGGCTGTCTTCCTCTTGCCCGCCCTCATCATTACCATCTGCCAGGTAATAGTGATTGTATTGGCTGGACTCTGAATCTCTGCACTGTTCACCAAGACTACTGACTAGGATTACACGCTGCAGGCAACATTATCCAATAATGAAGCGTGTGGCATGAATGAAATTCTGTTTTGCTTTCATGGCGGGCACATTTGGCAGGCATTGTTCACTAACCCGTGGGGGACTGTGACTGGTGTTATGTAGCATCCCATGGCAGATAGGCATTCTGGGCTACCTCCCATCAGCCCTGCTGCTCTATTTAGGGAAAGATATTTCCAGGGTCCAGCTATTTCCCCTAATTAACACAGCACTTGAAGGACCACTGCTGAGGCGGCTGCTCAGAAAATGTGCCCACTCTGAGAACCTCCTGCCAGGAAGTGGAATGTACCAGATCTCAGCCAAACATAGAATCCCTGACCTTTTTTCATTATCGGATTTCAAATCGAGAGGCCTCTTCAGAAGTATGATGTAGTTTCTGCAGGAGGAAGTCATTCTGGAAGTCTCAACTGACTGAGCTCCTTAAGTACCATATATTTTCCCATTATCTCCTGTATGGTGCTGTGCACTGGAGCACAGTTTCTAAATCCATGTGATGATAAAGCTTTTATAAAAATATAAAGTGGCTGATGAGCAATGGTTTGTAGTAACAACCCTAAAATCAGTAAAAATAGCTACAAGGATGAATCACCTATTTACTTTACTACTTGATTTGAAATTATTGTTTTAGTTTCTCAGGAGAGCATGAAGAATAATTTTGCAGCAATAAAATTTTATGGTAGCTTTTTTTTTAACAGAGTGCAGGAGTCGTGGTATTGCATAAAAATGTGCATAAAAAAACTGCTTTATGGCCGATAGAGTGGGCCAATGCACACTCTCTCTTTCATTTCAAATTTCCTGTCACAGTGAAAGCTGAAATGCAAACAGGATTGCCTGCAAAAAGCAAAGACAAACATCTGAATCAGACATGTGCCAGTCATAAAACTTAATCCCTGTGCCCTCGGGCCTTTCAGTGATGGGATGTTTTGTTTACCTCGTATTAAGTTGCACTAATACGCCCTAATATTCTTATTTTTTCAGATAAGAATCTTCAGAGAGATTCACAATAACATCTACTTGAAGTCAGAGAGGATGGTGATGGCTGAGCTGAAGAAGAATGAAATCCTCTTCCGCTTCCACAGCTTTAAGAAGGAGGATGAGCGGGCCAGGGAGAGGGGGAGACGGGCGTCTGGAGGAGGGGGCAGGGATGGGAGAGGAGGACCGCTCTTAAAGGGTGTGAATAACAACCCTCACAATAACAGTCATAACACCCAAGTGGGCGAGTGTTATGACTATGTGCCATCCGCTATTCAGTACAACAGTTGCCGGGGTGAACATGTGACAGCAACAGCATCACCTACGCAGCAGCAAACACTAAACAGCTCAGATTCCCAGGAGTCCTACACGCCATACGAGCTGGCCTCAGGCTCGCCCCGCTGCTCCCTGGATTATGCCAGCCCACACCCTCCAGCCACTCCGCCTCCAAGCATCACTAAAGCCATGTCCAAGACTGTAAGAATGACACTGGTCATTGTGCTAGTCTATACTATCTGCTGGTCACCTTTCTTCATCGTCCAGCTTTGGGCAGCTTGGGACCCCAACCCCCCAGATCAAGGTCAGTCACATACATGCGTCATGGGTGCTGCCTATCCATGAGACCAACCTCATCTTAAAGAGGTCTGGTGCAGCATGTACAATTCACCCCCAAAAGCAATAAAAACAGACAGCTGGGTCCTAACCATTCCAAGGGAGTCACATAAAATGTTTTTCTCAGATGCAGCAATCCTCCGTAGCCCAGTTTATCCATCTAATTGCCCTTAATGTGCAAACTCTTTTCTGTTTTGCACTATGGGCTGCCAAAAAGCTAAATGTGAGGGTCTGGTTTACAACAGCAACCTCTCATCAATGATGTTGTTCACCTTGGTGAATCTAAAAACAATCTCAGTCATTATTCTAAGGGCAACCAGCTCCAGCTCAGATGTGGTAACAGTTAGTGAAACACAAGGTCAAAAACAATGTTTGTTTTGACCCACAACCAGAGACCCCTGGATGACATCTCTGGCCCCTGTGCATTTTGGCTCACAAACGGCATCTGTTGCTGTCTTTACTGGCAGTCAGTGACAGAGCAAGCAAGGCTACTGTAGCCTTAAGTTGTTGCTGATTGTATGGCCTGAGTGGGTGTCCTCTCATGAAGCCAGAGACAAACATCAGAGGTCAGTAAATAACCTGTTTATGTCCCCGGCTGATTTTGCAACGTGGCCAGATGTTGACATTTTGTCAACAATGATCCATGCCAGCAGCTTCCTCACATAGTAAAAAAAATCATAAGCAGGCTCAAGGAGCAAAGCACCTATACACACACGTACACACACTGACATACACATCACACATGATACAACAATGCATACATATGAATGAGTCCTTCCTGGCAGTCCTTACTATGTGTGTGCCAGAGCTGCACACACATACACATCTGATTATCATCAGCTTTGTTTTCTAAAATCATTTTGTCCTTTTCTATTGTCCTCATTTCGTTGCAGTGAAATAAGCATGTTTTAGTGATTATGTAATAGACTTATTATTAGCAGTGGAAAAAAATGAAAAAGGAAGTATTAATGTTTATGCTGGTCTCGGATATTTACAGTCCTGTTGAAATTCCTGAAGGAAATGAAATGAGAAACAATAATCATGAATGGTTTATATTAAAACCAAATAGTTCTTATATTAGTTCTCATATTTAAGTTTGTTTGGATGTACACAGTGATCATGTATTCACAGCTGGAAGAGTGTTCCAGTTCACAAACTTGAATATGAAATACACATTTTTGTGTGTTTATATACTTGTATCTGCATTTGCATGTGTTCATATATTTGTGTGATAATGTCTGTGTGTGTGACCTCTGCAGGAGTGGCCTTCACTATCCTGATGCTGCTGGCCAGTCTGAACTCGTGCACCAACCCGTGGATCTACACAGCTTTTTCCAGCAGTGTGTCCAGAGAGCTGCAGAACCTGCTGCACTGCAGGTCACGACCTGGCCGCCGGGGCTCCCTTCCTGATGACTCCACCACCACACACACGTCCACCACCAAGGAGAGCCTGTACTGACAGAGACTGATGCAACAGAAACAGACACATGGAGACATGTATGAAAAGACACACATGGGTGCACACAGGCCCACTACAAGGACGTGCCGTTAGACACAACTTTGCCGCCACCACCACCCCCAGTGTCGCAGCCTGAGACCAGAGAGTGCTGACCTCTGCCAGATGTTTCCAACAGCAAAGGACAGCTGTACTGTCAACAGGATCTCTATCCGTAATCACCTGTCCTCTCCTCCCCAGCAATGAGGAAGGGTGTCATTGGAGATGTCAACACCATTTTATGAGGACGCTGTGGAATAAACTGTCTAGTGACAGTCAGCGACCGCATCTGCAATGGAAAATGGCCTTGAAGTGAATTTCACCTCAGCTGTAGGACCCTGTGCGTTGATTCATATGAGAAAAACTCTAATATGAAAGCTTAGACAGAGCAGAGCGGCAGGAATGCAAGGGGTGGATCACTGCATTAACGGCCTTTCGACACGCCTAATGTACAAAGCAGCAGACAAAGCTATGGGTGTAGAGAAAAAAAGCAGCAGGGAAAGACAAATAGGGGGAGAGAGACAGAAAGAGAGAGAGAGAGAGAGACAGTGAGAGAGAGCGAGACTGAGGCTGGACTAAAAACAGACAGGGGATGACATGGATGTTACAGCTGCAGGAGCGGTCTTGAGAAGGCTGTAGTTGAAATCTAATAATGTGAACAAACTTTGTTAAATCAGAGAAAGTGGATTAGAGATGGATGCTTGGGGCTGAATTCATATTCACTCAGGAGGAATCTGGTTCCAAAGAACAATAGTGAATTGGTGGCGAGACGGACCAAGATTCACTCATGGGGTCGACGCAGTAGAGTCAAGACACTGCCCCACGAGGAGTGCTGTGGTTTCATGCAGGCAGGAGGAGGGTCAGGCTTAGAAGAATACAAATGAACAATCCAGGTTTCCGAACCCACCGGGACACAATTATGTGATTGTATTTCCTACAAACACAGCACATAAGGTACACAAAACTGCCTTCCTGTCATGCGCTCCTGAGAGCAACATGAGCATTAAGCAGACGACACAGGAAGGAAACGAATAAGAAACAGCATTCCGTGTACAGTGATGAATAATGTTAAGCATATTTATTGAAAATGTAAGGCACATTAGATATTATGACATTTTGTGTAAGATAAATGTTGAATCTAAGTCATGCAATTGTAATGGTCTGACATGTGCAACAGAAAACTAGGAGGAGTCAAACCAAAGATGTTTTTAAAGCTTGACAGTGGAATCGGTTCAGGTCTAAATAGTAGAAATTATAAAGTTAACAGATGAGGCATAGTAAAAAAAAAAATTAGATAGCATGTCAGTTTACGCAAAACTTGAAAACAGTGAAAATACTCCCAGTCAAACCAAGTGCCTGTAGACAGTAGACATTGTCAGTAGACATTTCTGTAGGGGCTAGGGGCCTCCCTCTGTGAATCAATCTTTGAATGATGTCAGCCATGTTATTCTTAGGCCGCTACCAGCAATGCAGGAATCATTGGATATGTTATATCACACCATGAGCCATGTGTTCTCTTTATTTATTGTATGAATACTATATATGTA
>JAOXYL010000050.1:10494922-10517104 GCA_028564955.1 Terapon puta | reverse complement strand
GAATTAGGATCACTGTTCATGACTATAGTTCCAGTTCTTATGCAACTGTGGCTCAGCGATGGAAGGAGAAATAAACTTCATATGAACAACAAAAACAGCAATAGTGTTTTGATGTAGTGTCTCTCCAGCAGGCCCAGTTGTTTAAGGTCAATGTCAAAAGTGACTCATCCTGGATAACAGGGGTAATGACCAAGAAAACACAGAGCAGAAGGTAGCAGTGTTGGAAGAAGTCCATAATGGCATATGAACCTCAAAAAATAATAGAAGCTTCTTCAATTATTTGGTGACTAATCTTACTCCCACACTTTTAACCTTGTGAATGCCAAACCGCTTTAGTGAAAGAAAAAGTGTCCCTGGGAATAGAATCATTATTATCAAACACGAGTGGAATGGTTCAAATTATCTGTAACTGCTACCACCTGCAGCAGGGACTCAGGTGTTGGGTGCACCTTAAGGAGGCGAGGCAAGGGGAACTTGATCTAGATGAAAGGTGAGCCTTGGTTTCTTGTTAGAGTGTACAGTACCTCTGTCTTTGTCTGAGGCAGGTGCCTCTGGCTGTCAGCAAACAGTTTATGATGCCCTTATGAATAGGTGTCAAAGACAAGGGGCTTGTTATTTCACATACTTCCAACCAGAGTGTGAAATTCTTTGTTTTGTGTGTATTTAGGTGCAGTGTATGCTCCAGAAGCACAGAAAGACTTTTCTCCCACTCTTCAGATACAGGCTCTCTGTACAGCTCCCACTTCAGCCAGTTCAGTAGCGACTCAGAAGGTATGATGCATTTGCATTTTGTATATTTTTCTAATGACTATAAAGCAACCTGTTTGGCTTGTGACAGTTGCGTGAAAAGTGAACACACTTGAAAATCGAGTACAGCCTGTTTTAGGAAAAGTTCAGCAGTAAAGATGAAATATACAAAGGACCTTCAGTGATGCACTGAGAGGATTTTTTTTAATGTAGCATCATATCTCTTTTCCTCTGTCTCCAGGTGAGTGGGTAAGTGTTGAGGGCAGGTTCAGGTGTGTGTCTCTCACTTGTATGTCCAGCTCGTGCCCCAAGAGCCCACTGGGTCTCTCTCCCTCTGCTCACCTAGCAGATGGGACAGGAGACCTCATCCTGGTGTGGGACACTCACCCGCTGGGATTCCTCAAGTTCCTCTACAGACACACGAGCACAGAGGACCAGGTATGTGTGATTTCACATTAAAGGAGTGCTGGACTGGCAAGTTGAGATGCCCACTCCACCTAATCTCTCTCCTTTCTCAGTTTGACCTGCCATTTGTGGAAGTCCACCGGGTGAAAGCCGTCCGCTTCTCTCTCCCCAAAGAGGAGGAAGAATACGAGGAGATCAGAGGAACGAGCGGCGACACAGATGAGGAGAGAGGCTACGTCGAGACTGTGAGCAGGAGTGGATCTCAGCAGCATTTGGCAGAGAGGGGCACAGGACGGGAAATGACAAGCGAGCAGAAGAGACCGACCCCCTTCCTGTGTGGTTTGTGCTGCAGCAAAGCTCCAGCGGTGTCGGTGTGGAACTGTGATGGAGAGATTCTGCCTTCCACCGAGATCCTCTGCAGGTTAGAGAGCTTAACCACACCAACCATTCTGAGTACTCCAAGTTCACATTTAACTGTATCTTAGCTCAGTCATACACTAACAGAAAAGAAAAAAATTGTGAGAGATGGCAAATGGTAAGCAGGACCATTTTTGAAAGTTTGCCTTCTCTTCTTCTCTCAGAGTTCATGGCCAGTTGGTGCGACTGTATGCCAGGGGCATTGAGGATGGAGCAGCTGTGGACGGCTGCAACGAGGACAGTGACAATTGTAAAAGGACATCCTAGACAAATGGTCTTACCTGAACTTGGGATGAGGACGGATGGATGATGATAGGAATGTTAGCAAGGGTCACTTAAATATTTTGAGAGGACTGTTATGGCCAACAAGTTCCTAATATTTCAGGTTCTTTTACTAGTTTTCTTATTGCAATAAGGAAAAAAACACTATTTATTCTTAAATGTGTGTGTATGTGTCTCTGTGTGTGTATGTTTGCTAAATACTGTTACTTAACAATATTGGTTGTGCAGGTTTTAAAAAAAAAAACTTGGCAGTTAAGCAGTTTTCGGTCTGCAAATTTCTATTTATATAACATAATGGGGGATGTCAACAGCAGTTGAAAGACTAAAAACATCTTGATGCAATAAAAGACTGACCTGAATCCTTGCATGTCTCAGTCTTACTCTGTTTTGCAGTTTGCAAACAAATAAGAGCAGCAACTTCCTTTTCTGTTGCATACACACAATCGTGCAGTGCAAACAGTTTTTTCACAAGTGTGATCCAAACTGGCTCATGATATTTATGTATTTTATTTTAATTGTCAACCTAGCCTCCCATGCTAACAGGCCATAGTATACTTCCATACAATACATTTTAAACAAATGAATCAAATAAATCAAATAACAAATTAAAGGTCAAGTACAATGGTCCAAAGGAAGAGGTGTTTTTTTTAAAACACATGTTCGTCATTGCCATACTTCCCACGGCCCTCCAAGTGCTGGCAGGATCATCAAATGGTCTGATACGCTAGAATTAGTGTGTATCTGTGTCTGTGTGTGTATCTATTTGTAGAAGGGAGGCCGTCAGCTAGGCCACACACCTGACAGAGACAGACACAGGTGAAGAAACAGCATCAGTCTGCTGCAGGCAGGTAAAAGAAATCCAACAAACTGTAATATAAACGTAACATAAACAAAGTTGTGATATTAAAACTTGTCCATGCATTATGAGAGTTTTGATTTGATTTTAGTTTAAAACACCTACCTGAAAGTCATTCTTGGCTTAAGCAGGACATTTTAACATTTTGTTCTTTGTCACTGGCCAACGAGGTGTTCTAGTATAAATATTATGTGGCGGTGTTGTTGCTTTGCATGCATCATGGTCATCATGGCCCTTGATGACTGTAAACACAGGCATGCTGATGGCATAGAACAGGCTTATATTCTTCATATTCAAACAAACATGCAAGTAGAGATTTTCTTGTTTGGCAAGTTTTAAGGCTACAGGTTTAAGGTGAGTCCACTGCTGTTTAAAAAAAGAAAAGAGTGCAGACAGAAGAGTGAATGATGATTTATTTAAAAATGTTAAATTTACAGGTGAATGCTTCAATCAGGCTACTACAATTATTTTTTATCTCTGCGTTCATTCTTGTGTGATTCAGAATAAAAAGTGGTATTTTATTTACATGCAGACAAAAGCAAAACAAAGGTACAGCAGTGAAAGATTGCAGTAAACTTTATTGTTTGTAAACTTGTAAACAGTGATGTTTGTATCTGTGTGTGTGTGCATGCGTGTGTGTATGTGTGTGCTTATGGGTACGTGACAGAAGGCATCATGTTGTATGGGGCTGCACCCACTTGTATGTTCCCTCATAGCGGAATCCGGCCCTCTTCACAAGATCATCTGCCTCGTTTGGACCACGACTGCGCATGCAGCAAAGAAACGAAGAAGAGAAATCATCACTGAAGAGTGAAAATGTGCACTGTGTTTTTATTTCTGTCTCATAAAAGAGATTTTTTTTTACCTTCCGTATGTGTAAGGAATGGGCTGCGGCTTCTCTGCTTCTATTTGATGGAGGAGAGGGGTAAAGATCCTCCAGGCCTCCCGCAGCTCATCACTGGGACAGAAAGGAGGAGAAACTCAGGTAAAAAAAATACCATGTAGCACAAAATAAAACACAGGGAACTTTAACAGTACACGGTATAATCAACCTGCGGACAAAATGCATCTGATTGCCACAGAAGACGTCCAGTATCAGCCTCTCATAAGCATCCGGGAGCTTCACGTTCTAGAGGAAGATGGCAGCTGTTAAAAAACTGAAAGTGTGCTAAATGAAAGAAAACTCTGAAAGTTGGAATGATATGAGTGAAGCACCTTGTATCTGCTCCTGTAGGTGAGGTCCAGCTCAGTCTCTTCTGGGCTGAAGTAAACTCCAGGCCTCTTGGTCATCATCTTCAGGTAAATGGCTTCGTCCGGCTGCACCCGCACCACCAGCTCGTTCCTCTGACAGCGCTCGGCAAAGATGTCCCCTGGCACGTCAGTGAACTGCAGACGCACCTCTGCCTTCCGCTCGTTCAGAGCTTTACCGCAGCGGAGAATGAAAGGAACTCCTGAGGAGGGGAGGGGATTGAGGGACATGGTCAGAGGGGGTTTTATGAAAGGATGACAAGGGAGGAAAAAAAGAAAAAAAAAGTTTTGCCTCACCATCCCATCTTTCATTCTGGACATAGAGTACCGCGGTGGCAAATGTTGGGGTACAGGAGCCTTTTGGTACAGTGGGGTCATCAAGGTAACCCAGCTTGGAGTTGCCCTCCCCTTCAGGGTCCCCCACGTACTGGCCGAGCACCACATCTGACACGGCAACAGGGGATATGCACTTCAACACCTTTACCTAAGGCACGATCACAGAACGACATTATTGCTATGACGTGACCACAGTGGGATTTTAGCACAAATGCTCCTATCTCCAACCATCCATTCAGTGGCGTTACCTTCTCATCCCTCACGTCATCGGGGCTGGTGGAAGCAGGTTTCTCCATGGCGACCAAACAGAGCATCTGGAGGAGATGGTTCTGCATGACGTCTCTACATCCAAAAACAATGGTTGGAATCGAGGCATGAAGAGTCTTTGGAACAACAACATTTTTATTTTATTCAGGGTTTTCATTTGGATGTGCTGCCTCTCACCGAATGATACCAAAGTCATCAAAGTATCCTCCTCTGCCCTGAGTGCCAAAAGGTTCCTTGAAGGTGAGGACCACACATGCCACACTGTTCCTGTTCCATATGGGTCCAAAGATGCGATTTCCAAACCTGGAAATGAGAGAATGAAACACTGGTAAAACAAAACCCATCAATACCAGCCAGAAGAAAGACTATTACAGAAATGTCATCTATGACATTGAGGTTTGTAAAATGTGGTGTGTGTGTGTGTGTGTGTGTGCTGAGCTTTTCACCTGAGCACCATGAGGTTCTGGACCATTTCTTTGCCCAGGTAGTGGTCTATGCGGTATATTTGGTCCTCCGTGAACATGGAGGACAGGTGGGCTGACAGCTCCTGTGAGCTCTGGAGGTCACGGCCAAAGGGCTTCTCAACAATAACCCTGTTCCAGCCCCTGTTTTTTTATGAACACAGCTCATTAGAATAATGCAATCAAATGGCAAGTCAACTATTGTTTTTGCGACTGTAACACACACTGACTTGGGGCTCATGCAGTGGGCTCGGATGTTTGCGCTGACGTGGTGGTAGACGGTGGGTGGCAGAGCCAGGTAGTAGAGTCTGTTGGCGTCAGCTCCCCCGGGCAGAGATGACAGATGAGTGTTGAGCTGAGCGAAAGAGCTGTCGTCGTCATACCTGCCTCTTATGTAAGAGTTCTTGCTGAAGAAGGCTGAGAGATACTCACTCTCTTCATCAGTGACCTGAGGGAAATGTTGAACAATGACTCCTGAAACAAAACAACAAACACCGATCATACGATAACTACTGAGGAGCACGAGATGTACCTTCATGTGAGGCAGACATGCCGTCTTGATGTCCTCCACAGTCAGGTCGGACCGTGCAAAACCCACAAAGTACGTGTCATCTGGAAGGAGGCCATCTCTGAATAACCACCTAAAGAATGAATGGAGTCATTTAAAAGCAGTGATGCAGAACACTGACCAAGGGTCAAACTCCCCATGACATACTTGTAACCAAACAACTTTATTAGCAAATCATTACTCACCAAAGAGTTGGGTATATCTTCTTTTTAGCAAGATCCCCCTACAGTACAAACAAGATAGAGACCTGATCATGAACTTCTACTGATAACTATTGTGGCTGAAAAGAATCAATCAAGAGTCCAAAGAGCAGGTCGGGTTTAAAAGTAAGCGGCCACAGTACTGTGGAGTAGGTGGATCTGTTGAGTAATGTGAGAACTTTGAACACACCCTCTTTGGAGGACTTTGAAAACGTGAAGTTAACTTAAACAGGTTACTGACAGTGGTCAGAAATAATAGAAGGAGAAACAAACAAGGACAACAGACGAAAGGAAATATATTTTGGAATTTGTGCTGGGCTCCAGGCCAAGAACAATCAGACAAAACTTTCTGCTCCAAAATGATCCCCGTCAGTCACTGCTCGACAAAAGAAAAAGTAGATGCAGCACATTACAAGCACATTATCAACATGTGCTCATTCCACAGCTTTCATTCTCTAATTACCGCACTGAAATACTGCGAATTGTTCTCCTGTGAAGCTTTGTGTCAGCTCTGATGGGGGGCCCTGCTACTATAAAAATCACTTTTATTTTTCACTTTCACAGTTGGTAGACTTTATACTAGATACCTTTTAACATCAGAAACAGGCTAAACATTTCTACAGATCTTTGTTAAAACGAGTTAGAGGGAAATTGCAAGTGTATGAGTTATAATTTTAGGGGAAATGGTGGTTATTCATGTTATGTTGTAAGATGTTCAGAGGGCTGTACTCACAGAGGCTCCCAGGATGATGAATATGTGTGTGTTGGAGTGGCGGGCCGGTTCTTCTCCATACAGCTCCCTCCTGAGCTGTCCAAACACCTCAGAGCGAGTCAAAGGCTCAGCGCTCATTTTCTGGCCTATCTGGTCTCAGTCTGTCCCCACTGTGGCCTCTCTCTTTTCTCTACGGCTACATGACACTCGTAGTATTGGGAAATTTCAGTTGTCATCCTCCCCTTGCAGAAGTTTGGAGAGTTAATACTGCCACCTATTGTTACAAAGAAATAGTGCATTCACATCACTGTTCCCTCATGCTTTGTGTGACTGCATATATAACCTTTGCCCACTCGTCCATATAGGTTGGGTGAAAGAGACGACTCCACGCTTGAATAAAATCTGCATGTTATCCAATCGAGTTTGGCAACCTAGAAGAATTCCTGCACATCCACTTTAACTAACTATTCAAGTCTATTCACTCAAGGCTGAAAACAATAGTAAGGAATGCTCCTTGCTCCTACACCACTCCTTGTCCAAATGTTGCGCAAACATTAACAGGTGCCTCTGACGAGGAAGTCTTATAGCAGTGTATAACTGCTGCAGAAGGAAGTCTTAAGTATATAACCTCTGGCATAGGCATTTTCACAGGATTGTTTCTATGCAGTCAAGTCATAAATAAAAATGACTTAATACCAGAGTTAATCATTCTTTCAGGGTATTAGAAACTCTGTCAATCAATGTCAGAACAATACTTGGACTAGAGGAAGAACGAAAATTCCAGTAGTATTCCATAGTTAAACTGTGAAACCCATTAGACAGACAGACGGCTTTCTATCATTCTATCATAGGAATGATCATTTATCTGACACAACAAAGTCAAATTTTATTTAAAAAAAAACAAAAACAAAAAACATCTCTTATGGTTTATTATGGTTTAAAGACTTGTCCATGTTGTTACATTTAAACATTCACCGTCAGATGAGAAAAGAAAAAGTCACTATATCCTGATTTTCAAACCTGGAGTGTAAAATCGTTCAATCAAGATCATTGTAGTTCATTGTCGAGCTGCCACCCCTGAATGTAAAGTCCGAAGACTGCCTGATAATCCCCAACCACCTTCAAATGTCCTTCCTGAATTGCCATCATAAATAAATTTAAGATTAGGTTAAGGCCAACCCAAGCATCTTCAACAGATGTGACTGTCTTTACTTTGTCCTCCATCTTTGACTGTCCACTCTGTCTGGCCAAACGGTCCAAGCTCCACAGCACAAAGCCCTTATGGATCAATGTTGAGTCAGCTCCTCAGAGCTAAATCTGAGGAAGGGGACACAAAGTGTCCGAGGTCACGTGACGGGCAGACGGGGAGGTCAGCTGAAGGTCCAGTGCTGGTAGAGGTCAGCAGCATTACAGTGCTCCATGTGAATCTGGCCTTCTTTCAGCTGTAAACATTTCCCACTACTGGGATTCTTTAGAAGATTTTCCTGGAGAATAGCATCAGAGAAAGGTTGAATTAACAGAAGCTTAACAAAAAAAAAAAACATAGACACCTGAACTTTTCCTTGAACCATTCTATGCAGAATAAATAAAACACTGAAGGCTTTCTGACTAACAGAACCTAAGCTGCCTAAAGCTCATGTGTTAACATTTTATTTGTGAAATCTGTACAAACACCAACAGCAAAGTTTTTTTTGGTTTGGTAACTCTGCTACATGACAACAAGTGCCAAGAAGCTCAGTTTCCCTGTGTTTACGCAAAACTAGGCAGGTAGCTGTAGCCTCATATTTAACGGACAGGTATGATATCAATATCAGTTTTCTCTCTCTTACTTTTTCGTTCCCCAAAATGTCAAGTGCTACTCACCTCTGTAAAGACCCACTCCTGTTGTGGTGCAAGACTGGTGCCCTTCCCCTTTAGCTGGCAATTCTCGATCTTCACTGGGTCTGGTGCGGATGTGGCATGAAGACACAGCTGCTTTCCAATGTTGTGACGCAGCTCCTTATGAGATGTGTATTCAAAGTACTAGGAGAGACGATCACCAGTCAGAGATGTAACTGGCACAGTGCACAGCAAATTATATTATATTATATTATTAAATGTGTTAGTCAGAGTCGTTGTACCTGGTTGCCTCCCATATTGTGACACTGGTACATGATTACAGGTTTACTACCCTGGTTGTTCTCTCCAACATCCAGACAGGTTTGAGAGCCAGAATTTTTAACCTGGTGCAAACACACACACACACACAAAATACAGTGAGATACAGTCGCAGTTATGTAACGTGTGGTGTGTTGTATCGTTGATATCTACATACAGACAATGGGAAACATGACTTACTGCTCCAAATTTATCTGGAGTTAAGTCTGGCACAAAGGCCTCTGGGTAGACCGTGTTTAAGTACCAAGTGAAGTTCTTGCACTGGAGCCTCTCCCTCAAATTCACACGCTCAGAGATGTCTCCATACCTGTTCTGTAACAGTAAAAGGGATGTGATAAAAAAACCCAAAAACAATCACATTATCTTATCGAGTTGGTGCACCAGGTGGTATAATTAAAACAGAGTAAAAAATGTGGAGAAGGAAAAGTTCACAGGTCACACTGACCTCACTGGCCATGACTGCAGCATTCTTATTGCGGCGATAGTAGATCTTCTTGTAATCATCCATCCAGACCTCAGCAAGGCGCACCTGGTTGCGAGTGATGACCTCTGTGCCTTTGGGGAAGGTGTGTGGGCTCTTGGTCCGGAAGACATGGCCCACCACAGAACAGGGGATGATCTCTAGCTGACCCCCACACTGCCACACCTGTGAGTCACATTTGACATGTACAGAAATCCAGGCTCCAGCTCGCTCACAATAGGGAGACATGTTAAGTGATGTGTGTGATTGTGTGTGTGAAGGACTGACCCTGAATGACATCTCCACATTTTCACCGCCCCAGATCTCCATCTTGTCGTCGTATGTTCCAATATGTTCAAAGTACTTCTTTGAGATTGAGAAGAGACCGCCGGCAAAAGTAGGTGTTCTGAAATTAGCATAGGCAGACACAAAAGCTTAAGAGACTTAAATGGTTTGGTGTACTGAATGAAACCAACATGATCCTTCTTACTTCACAGGGTAGGTTTCATCTTTGCGCAGCTTCTTTGCATCCTCAGGAATTGGTTCCCAGCCGAAAGTCAGGCTCCAGTCGAAGTTACCTCGGTTGAAGGCGCGGTTGGTGGCCACAGGTTTGTTAAACTGAAAGCTGTTGAGGTCAATGGTTGTAATCTCTGGACTAACCACAGCAGTGGGTTCCTCAACAATGCGGGCCAACAGGGGCTCAAGCCAACCATGGAAACACTCACCTAGACGGGGCAGGAAGAACAAAGAGAACTTTATATCTACTTCCTAACTGCAGTCACATAAAAATACTGCGCTCCCACCAATCAGTTTCAGATGTTTTATGAGAGTTATACTGGAAGCAAACCTTTATGAACATGCTGGTTATTACGTTACATTTAGGCAGATGCTTAGGTAGATGGTATGATGTGACTATCTAAACATGCAGGTAAAGAAAAGCTCAGGAAAAAAAGTACAATTGGACCCACTCATTGCCAGTTATTGATTTTGATGGTGGGTGACTGAAGAGGGTCCCAATATATATGTATTGTGAAGACACTTTTATCATCAGTAAATGTTCTGACCTAACACAGCATGCTGCAATTAAGTGCTCTCTGCTTCCAGTACACTGTGGCAATAAAACGTCACTCAATTTAACTATTTAGATGTCTATTAAATGCTTCAAATAACACGTTAAAGTATTTTAAAAGTTTTTAAATGTCTTAAAACCAAATTTACCAATTCAAGTTTACCCTTACTCTTGGCAGTCCCATTGCCTGAATAACTTTCACAGAGCTGCGTGAAATGGCTATTTTGGTTGTGTATCTATTTTGTATTGTGCATTTTCTCACAGTGTGCATCAAGAAAGGTTAGCACTTCGCCTTGAGCGACACTTGCACCCAGCAGCCTGGCAGTGATGAGGCCCTTCCTCTCCAGCTGCCTCACTATGCGTACAATCTTCAGGTGACGCACAAATTCCTCCAGTTGGCTCTTCAGATGTTCTGAAAAAATAAAAACAACGTTAGCGTGCCTATTTTTTCCTTTCTCTGCAGTTACAGATGCAACAGAGCACTCTTTGAACCACAACTGATAACGATGTGAGGCATAGTCAGAGGTGCAACAGACCTCAAACTTAAAACCGCCAGTGGTCACAGAAACAATTATTTTCAGCATTATTTTTATAAATGCAGCATCAAAAGAATCAACATATTTATATCTGTGAGAAGAAATAGCAGTGAAGTGGAAACATTACTGGTAAAACTGGGTCACACTTCCCCTATGAGAGCATTTATGACCACAGTGAACGCTTCTTTGTCATGAGTTTCGGCCTAGATGAATCCACCAACCACAAGACTAAACGTTATAACAGGAGGTTGTTGGTTTGGTCACAAAAAAGGGGAAGTTTGGTTGTATACTGTACAAGTAGGGAAACATGTGAACACCGCTGAGGGTAACGACACATGAGCTTATGACTGAGATTATTCACAAGGATGTTTAAAGTTACGTCAATAGGACATTTATCATATTATAAATACTGACAATAAGAACTAACAATACAAGTAAGTACCAGGGGTATGACTCAAAGTCATTTTTACACCTGCTTAAGGGCTGCTCAGGCTTACGTCAAGTGTCAGAGTGTGTATTTAAGGTGTCAAGAAATTCTAAATGCATCTGTGGCAGTTCACCATTTTAAAAAGACACTGCACACTCTTCACTTTGGTTCTTTCGGTTGAAAAGTGCGATGTTGATGCCAGTACTGTTGTATAGAACCTGATATGCACTTGACATTAGATTAGACACAACTTTGTATGTACCAGAGCATGCAGTTTAGCAGTAAGCGAGTGTACAAACCATAGCAAAAGTGCATATGCATACAACAACAGAACACACAGATCAGAAAACAAAGTAATGAGGCAAAGGTTGCTCACTTGATATAAAAAACAGTAACAAACAACTCAGTTATGGTCCAATTTCCCAAAAGTGAACTGTTCAGTCAAGTCACAGCACCTTTGTTGGATGTGCATGTGGCACATGTTGGAATGCAAAACATGCAAAACATATTTCAAAGCTGCACTCATATGTCAACGATAGCTGCACTCATATGCCTCGCTCTTATCACAAGTGTGATAAGTCTCTTTCGCCAACTCTCATCGGGAGAGCCATTGGAAAGTCAGTTGTCAAGTTAGTGCTCACCACTATACATTGTGTGAAATACACATAAAATAATAATTCTCATTATAGACACAGTGAAATGTTGTCTGCACAAAACATAGAATAGAATTCAGTTGTGCCCATTTGCTTTAAAACGCAGCAGCCTGTTACTGTGTGTACAAGCTGCTAAAAATCCCAGGCTAACACCATTCTGGGTTTTATCTTATCAAAGTTCAGTTTATAGTGACTACAGTGCTGCCGCAAAAACTCAGAGGGTCAGTGTGACTAATGCATTATTTATAATTTGAGACTTTTCTGATTTCTTGTTTGTGCTCTGCAGCTGCAGACTGCCTCCACCATTTAAGAAATAACACCAACGCTCTGGTGATCCAGTTTCTGTGAAACCTTTTCTTTACATTGTTAAACAAAAATGAAACACTATGCATCAAGTTTGGCTCAGTATTATGCTGCTGTGAAATATTTCATTCACTTTATTGACACATCAGGTAATCAAACTGCAGAGCTTAAAAAAAATTGTACCTTACTTGCTGCCTCATGCATACAACTGGCTCTCCTCTCGGAATGTCACCCAGCTCTTACACAGCTTTTATATTTGTGTATGTTTTGTCATTAGTGTGCATGTGTTTATACTGGTCACACCTGCGACACTGGCGTCATCAACCAAGATGATCTCTTTGAGCATCACAGCGGGAGACGTATGCAGGACACTGTAGACCGTCCTGAGCAGGGTGGACCAGGCCTCGTTGTGGAAGACGATAATAACGCTGGTTGTAGGCAGAGGAGGACAGCGGCGAAACTTCCTCTCCACGCACCTGAGCAGATAGAGTCATGTCAGTGTGCAAAGACAGGCAAAGAAAAAGAAGTCGTGTGAAAGTGAAAGACATATCAAAGTCACCAAGGGATTTGTGGTGCAATGTATAACCAACCATTGTTTGCAGATGTTTAAGACCAGCACCATAAAATAGAACAATATGCAAACAGCCGCTTCATTTAAAAAGCCTCTTGAAAGCTCTGAAGACCATATAGCCAAAGGCCTGTTGAGTCTGTGACATGTTCAGATGTCAAGACAAACATTCACAGTCAGTGGAACTGTTAAGAATAACACAGATAAAACGAAGCCTCAATTATCCAGGACAGAGACATGTGCACTGCTATGCTGGAGAGTTGTATTCATATTAGGCATTTAACTAAGCGATGTACCAGGATGATAGAGAGCACAGTATGAAAATACATGTAAATAATTTACCACTGAGCATGAACCCAGCTGGGGCGCAGAGAATTACCCGACTTGCTGTGTACATGTCAGCACACTTGTTGATAGAACAGCTCTGATTATTAGAACATGTACTTACTCTGGAGGCCTCGTGTCTTCCCCAAGACTACGGCTGAGCGAGATCCGGTCGCTGGCAAACTGGTTGAAGCAGTGCCGCGTCATACCCTCCTCCTTCTCCTTTTCCTCCTCCGGTGACATGTGGTCTTTAACGAACGCCTTCCCGTCAGCTCCGGGGCTCTTGGGGTCCTGTCGCGGCCTCTCCAGGTGAGGTTTGAGCTCAGCCTGCGTATAGAACCCGGAGGGGCAGTTGACGTCCTCGGTGGGCTGCCCCTGCGCTGCCGGTGGCGGCTGCGGTGCTCCAATCTGGAAGCCGATGTTGTTGACAGCCTCTCGCACCATGCCCATCACCTTATCCTTCTTGACCACCAGCTCCTGAAACCAGGGGTCACCGGCAGGCGAAGAGCCAACATCCCTCTGGAGAACCACAACGGCGACCATGAAGAGGGCACCCCCGAAGAGCGCCAGTTTCAGGGGCGACATGCGCCGGCGCAGGAACAGGCGCATCTTTCCGAACAGGTACTGCTCTTGGGTCTGCCAAACATAGGAAATAAATAAATAAATAAAAACTTCAGAAGGTGGCCAGACAAGCTCTGAAAAACCCTTTCATTCAAAACCCACTCCTCTCTGGCCCTTATCTGTCTCTGCTCACAACATTCACTCAGTAATTCCTCGGTGAATGTTGAAAAAAAAAAAGAAACCAGGCAAGTAAGAAATCCCTTAAACCGGTTTGTGCGTCCCTGCAGGTGTCATAGCAGCAGGTAATCTAAACCAACATCGCTCCTCCTTCCCCGTCTCTTCAGGAAACAGTCCCACAGGACTTGCACAGAGAGCAGGGAGGTGCGAACAAACACACCACACCTCTCGGTAAACACCTGAACTCACCTGCTCCGGCCACAGTCCTCCAGGACCCACGTGGCAGCAGGTGGGCAGGTGGCAGTGCAACCGTCACACTGGTTAATGAGTGACACACACACACACACACACACACACACACTCACGCCCCCTCCCCACCCCACACACACACATAGGACAGTGACTGCTCCTACCCAACCACTGATGATAACCTGCCGTCCGCCACAGGAAGTAAGAGTGTGCTATGTGCAGCATGACTTCACAAAGCCATGGCACAATAACAGGCGGTTTCCTGCAATGTGAAACAGGATATCGATGCAGTGTGGGACATCTGCGTGTCCTTTGGTGATCACTGTTCAGTTAAGAGACTCACTCTTACTTGGTCATCATTAATTCACTCTATTCTCAGGCCAGCCTCCTTCATAATTGATTCAAGGGGACTCTCTTTAGAGAAAAAAAGGGAAACAAGCACAGTGCACGTTACATTTGGCTCTGATGAGGAACCGGTGGGTCACATCTGTGACACAGGGAGGAAAAAATATTCAGTCACATGAAAAGCCAGTTTTCTGGTGGTTTGTTAATCTGGTTTGAAGATACAATTCTTAAGTCCCACCAGGCCAGCATTTTCACAGGAAAAACCCTCTGTCAGACACACCATTTAAAAAAAAAGAAAAAAATCACACGTCTGCACAGTTTGACATACATCGAGGGAAACTGCGGTAAAGAAATAAGCTGAGTGCAGACAGAAGTCAGTGAACTACACGATGAGCAATAATGTGAAATGAAAGAGGAAGAGTGCTCTGCTCTCATTCAGACCTTTGAACGAGCTCATGTCTCGGCTCTTTTTGGCGTCTCGACGGAGAAAGTACCTGATATCTCACGGGCATTCTCACAAATAACGCAGAGACTATTTTAACGCGTTTTTTAAATGTATTTATCTCGCTTCCCCTAACTGTTGCCACCTACCTCAGATTGACGAGCAGCGGTCGCGTCACCTGTTCCGGTCCTTTAGTCGTTTTGCTTCTTTCTTTCTTTATTCGCGCTGAAAGTTTCCAAATCAGCCGGCTCGGTCTTTCCAGTTTGTTGAAGTTGTCGGACGGGAGTTCCGAGTGAACCAGGATGCGGCAGCTCTTCCCGGCTCTCGCCCTTGAAGCCGACAGGTGCCATTTGTTGAAATGATTAGCCGGAGTGTGTCCCCTGCTGGCCGCGCGCGACCTCCACCAACTGGTTTCCGCGCGCGGCGCCCATCGGAGTGTCTCTGTCGAAACATGACAGTCTGAAGCGAGCGCAGCAGAACAAACAAACAAACAAAAGATAAACTAATAAACCCATATAAATTAAATAGAAAAATAATAGACTTACGAAGGTGGCTCAGTTGTAGAGCGCGTGCACACACGACTGACACCGGAGTCGGTGCAGCTTCTTTCATCTTTCCTATTCCTCTCACTGTCCTATCCATAAAAACAATAAACGCCCAAAAATAAATAAATAAGTAAGTAAATAAATGAATGAATGAATAAAAGAAAAACTTGTTTAAAAAAAAGGCTTTTCATGTAACTCCTAAAACGGACAAACATAAAAAACTGATTTTAAAAATCCCCTCACTGCATAACTAGACAAAAAATTCATAAAACAAACAACAAATGAAATCTAAAATATTACACTAACATGACGGATAAATCCAACACGTGCATAAGATAACAAAAATCACGAAGTAAAAACCACCCAAAACAAATAAAACAGTGCACCCGTGAGAATTACAGACACATTACAAGTCCCCCCATCTCGAGCCTGTTATAGGAACATTAGTGCGTTTTCATCAGGGATTAGGGGGAATTTATGCCGCTTAATTAATGTTCAGCATAGAGTGCTGTAAGTGAACATTGCCATTACCTCAACAAAAAATTCATTATTCATGCGCAAGCAATTAAATACTCTCTCCTGTATCACCCCCTTGAAACCGTAGACTGATTTATTCAGAAAAGGAGAAGGAGGCGTCTCTCAGGTTACTGTCACAGGGAGAAATCTTGATTGCAGGCTGCTGATTGACATGCGATCTAAATTAAAGCCAGACAAACAGAGCACCACTGGGCAGGCCAGAATGATGAAGTTTTTATTTGTGAGACAGAGAGAAACGACTTGGTGTTGATTTTTTTCTCCGCTGATGGAGCTCAAGTGTTTGGTGTAATATTCCCCTGAAACAGAAATAATCATAAAATGCATTCACTTTTCTTGTCATACGATCTTTATTCTTCTTCACACAGAGCTTAAAAAGGACAAACTGAAGGAAGGTGGTGCCCCAGTTCTTGTAAAAAATGATTTTTACTCACATCTCCTGGGACCTTAGAGCGTGGACAGAAATAATAAGCCAAATGAACAGAGTCAATGCAAAAACAGCCATTTATTAATTTCTTACCCAAGGGGAAATGAATCATGTCAATCATTGCACTATTTCTTAAACTCTGCCATTTTTTATTATCATTATTATCATCATTATTGTTGTTATTCTAGGAAAATGAAACAGTGTTTAGTTGACCTTTAATTTTAAGGACAGATGGGGATAAACCAAAGTGACGATCTTTCTTGTGGCCTATGAAGGCAGCATTTTTAGGCTCAGAGAGAAAAGCGAGCAGGCATTGAGCTCATTCTAAATGTAAAACACACTTTCACTTTTCAGCAAACATGAGGACTAAATAATTTGACCTCTAGTACAACGATTATGCTCCTTCCTCAGTACCAAAGGCAACGTAAAGTGGTTTTCTTCAGTAGTAGTTTCACCGTGGGAAAAGGATATTCATTGTTACATACATTCATATTATTACTATTTTGAACAAAATATTTCAGGGGGTTTCAAGCCTCTATGTGCCAAATACAACCACGTAGGGTCAAATACTGTTGTGTAAGGTTGTGAATGTTGGTCCATGGAGTATGCGGACCTTGGAACTGCATAATCTCAAGGCAATACTTGTGAGCAGACGGACATTTCCACACAGTTAATCCCGACGCTGTCAGGAAACCACCCGTTCACACGTCGTAACACAATCCAAAATATATACGTTCTGTGGGCTTTTGCTTACTCGGGTTGGAATGAAATCAGTCAAAATCACAGTCCAGTAAAAGGCGCTGTAGACGCAGTTCTCTTCAAACGATCATTTTGACACAAGAAATCAGGAATGGGCACACAACTCTGGAGAATAATATAAAACATGCCTCGCAGTAACCAGTTTGGCAAGAAAGCATTGTCATACAGTATCATAAAAACCTCACAGTGAAAAGTTACAGTATGCCCCTTTATAGATAAAGATCAGCATTCGGCTACGTGTGCTCACACCCATACACACCCACACACACACGCCCACACGCACACATACAAACACACACACCCAAACATCTGGTACTCACACACACTTATATAAAATGTTTCACTTAGTTGAACAATCTCTCTTCAGTACCGTGACACTAACGCAACTGCTTCACTTTGTACTTCTTCGTTTTTGGTTTTAACCAAAAATGTGTTGCACGGGAGCGAGTCATCAATCGTACATTTCTGTGAACCACAAACAGCCTCGTGTCCAGACTGTGGCTAATCACAGGCTGGAAGAAACAAAGAAGGCCCTGATCAGAAACACAGAAGACCAAACCAAGGTTATTGTGAGTGTTTTCTATCTGCGTATGTTTGTCTCTGTGTGTGTTTGTGTGTGTGTGTGTGTTCACCTTCAAGTCCACAGCACAAAAAAAGTGTCCGTCGCTATCAACGACAGTGACATTACCGTGGCTTTTGCTGTCAAAAGAATAATAAATTACTTAAGGTTACTGTACTTTTGAACAGATTCATTAGTGTGTGTGTGTGTGTCAAACATTTGTTCTTTGGTCATTTTCATCCTTCATGTTGTCCTTGCATATTTTCTTTGAAATAACAGTTTTTTTGTATATATATTTTCTTTTTTTTGCACAAGGTCATCACAAAAATCCATCTGCAAGAAAATAAATAATGACTCCAGATGAAATACTTGTACTATTGCTCATAAACACAAGCATAGCCACTTCCGTTCTAAGGCAACTGGGCTTTGTGATCTCTCGATCAGCTTGGGGGAAAAAAAAGCCTTCAGACACGAACAACGTCCTAAGTGTGTGCATCTGAGTTCGTGACAACATACAGACAGGCTGAGCTCGCCTCTGTTGGCCATCTCACGCCCCCCCCCCCACCCGGTGTGCTCGCACCATGCTTCGGTGCTCACCGCCGAGCTGACCACTCCGTCTCTCTACAGTCTTATCAGTGCAGTGGGCATCACGCTGCGGTTGGCCTCTCCGTTGTTAACTGCCCGTGGGACCGCTGGTGAGGAAGTAAGTGGTCATTTCCCCTTTCCCCTTCACCTTGACAACACCTCGACAATCCAGCTGGTATCCTTTGTTGACCAGCACGTGGTATAAGTCTGTGGTCACCTAAGAGAGGACACAGACATTTGTCACCTCAGGTATGAGACACTCAACCCTTCACTTGAGCAACACTGTCAGTCCCAGTTTCATGACGAATAATCTCTTGAACGTGACTGTGATGAAGGCATAATTAAAACGACTGAAACGGCCACATTATATGAATAATAATCTATTTAGTTTCAGTCATATATCAAGAATATTGTAAACACATACATAAACTCATTCCAGATTTTCAAAGTTGGAGATTATCTGGTTTTCTATAACAAGATATTTTTTAACAGTATTATTTGATCCTAAATCAATAATATTTGAACTGAGACATCTGACTGACATTTTTCTCACGTTAGTCTGACTAAAAATTGAAAAAGTAATCAATCATATATATTGAATTATATAGTGCGTAGACATTCCCTCATTCATTCATTCAACCTTTATTTAACCCTTAAGCAATCACTGAGGACATGCCCTCATTTCCAGTAACTTGTATGGTAAAGGGCATTTCTGATTTGCAATAACTCATACTGTACAACAGATGGCAGCATTGTCCTGACTGTAATCTTTCTAGCAGCCAACTTGTGGATTTGATTTGGGGGAAAAAAACCTCACTACAACTCTTAGCTTAGTTGGTGCTCTTTGCACATTTTAAAATGAGTGTTAACATCATCCTCACAATATATCCATGAATAAGATGACAAATTTTTAAACTTTTCAAGAATCTAACTTGCCTCTCATGCGTTGACTGTTTCCCGTGGTTAAGAGTTGCCTCTTGAACATGAGGATAATGCAGGAAATACAAATCTAGTTTTATGTCCTTCTCCAGAGGGACATGAGAACACTGTTTCTGCTGGAAAACAGCACGTCCGGTGCTGACAGTGACTGTTGTTCAAGTGCACTTCTACAGAGCAAATGAACCTTCCTTAAGCTGAGGGACTGTGCTCTGATGGTATCTGTAGAGCTGCTATCCGTATGACAGTCATAGAGAGCCTAAGCAAATGACTGTCAAACATCCATGACTTAGACTGATAAACATCTCTTACTTTGAGGAAGGACATCTGTGGTGTTTTTTTTGTTTCAGAGCAGATGATGAGAATGAGAATAAACATTACTGATGGCACACTTCCATGTTTGAATGAAAAATGACACAGTATAATGATTCTATTCAAAGTTTCTGGATTAGTAACTTCATAATTGTAACTGCAAAATGCCTCTTGTGAACACAAGAGACTTAGACTCCTTAGGAGGTACTGGGAAGAGCTGTATGCAGTACCTGGATGTAGTCTGGTACTCCTGTGCTGTCCATCCGGCTGGCCACATTGACTGTGTTACCCCAGATATCATACTGGGGTTTCCTGGCTCCAATCACCCCTGCTACCACTGGCCCCATGTTCAACCCTGAGAACAAATCCCCCAGCTGTGTTACATCATGCTAGTTACATCATATTAACTCAATTACAATGCGTTTTCTACAGGAAGTAGATTACTGTAGTTCTCCTATGACCGGGGAAAAACAAACACAAATGGGATTTATCAGATAATGTTAACCAATCTCCTCTACCTTCCAGACTTACCTATCTTCATCTGGAAGTTGTTGAAGGAGTGCTCGTTGATGTATTTCATCTGCTCCCTAAGCCTCATGGCGTAGTCGGCTAGAGCCAGGATGTGTGAGCGGCCCTCTCTGTCGTAGGTGGAGTCGTTGAGGCCAGAAGCTGCCATGTAGGTGGAGCCGATGGTCTTGATTTTCTCCAGCTGACGGAACCTCTCCTCACTGATGATCTGGGGACGAGCAATCAGCAGTGTATAAGAAGAGGAAATGAGACAAACAAAACAGCACTTCAGGTAAAGGTCAACAGCAGGGGTAAGTGGCAGGGCGACACAGACGACCAGGAAAAGGCGACTGCACAAAGCAGCAGAAAAACAAACATCCCCATGCTGCAGACATGCTTCCTACACTAATTTAATTTAATTTCTAATTTAATTTCTTCTCTCATATTTTTCCTCTTCTCTCACCTCGTCGAAGTCGGCGATGATCTCATTGAGCAGCCTGAGACACTCCACTCCCTCGTTGTTGGCCTCCAGCTCAACGTAAAACTCAGAGAAGTTGCTGATGGAGGCGAACATGACAGCGACGCACTCACACGACTGGTAGTACAACTCGTCGTTACGACGCTCTCGTGCGAGAAAGTGGGCGGCTACGTCCTTGGGCAGGATATTGTGGAGTAGGCGCCGGTTGTACGCCTGTAGCTCCTCCATCTCCTCCTTCTCCTCTGTTGCCTGAGGAGGAGGGAGGGAATTTGGTTGCTTAGTCTCACTGTCATGTGACTGGATTCCTAAAGTACTCACAGGTGTTGCAATATGTCTTTCCATCATGGAAGATTTTTTACATATTATAGTAGGAAAATAAAAACGAATGATAGCTAAATTTAATTTACTTAACATTGTCATTAACCCCATATTTTTCTAACATGACAAGTCAAAAACGACTATTGTTGGGTTTATGCATAAAATCCATTTAATTTACCTGCAGCTTCCAGAGGAAGTCGAGGCGTGCAGTGGACTCCACCTGCTGGCCGTGCAGGTAGAGAGCCAGAACAAAGACCGTCAGGATTACAGGGGTCATGACCTTTAGGGACACCTTGGTCATGCTCTCCAGGCTGTGAAAGAAAAGAGGAGTTGAGAAGAGTGAAAAATTAGCATTTTGCGTGGGAGGGAAATGTAGGTAATCTGACAATGTATCATAACGCGACAGTTGAAAGGTACTTACCACTGTTCAGCAGTTTCATTGAAACCAGGTCTGGAAAATAGACAGAGGAAAGTCAAGTATGCAAACCACATGAGTTACTGAAATTAGATTGTAAAAAACAAAATAATATAACTTACTGTTGTAGGGAATCATTAAAAGTTGATAATTGCCTAAGGGAAAAAATTAGAACATGTAAAAAAAATTGAAATAGAGCCTAACCAGCACATGAGAAAGTAGGTCTTTTACTATCTAAACCTTATCACAAAAAAGTAGGCCATGTCCAGCCTAAACCACAGCACTGTGACATGGAAGCTGAACTATTCAGGCTTAAAACTGGGAAAGAGTGAATGCATGTGCTTGGATATGCGTGTGTGTGCACATGTGTCTTCCTGGTGGGGCACTCACAGGGTGTTGGCAATGACCAGCAGGTCTGCGTTGTCGAACAGGGCCACCTGAGGCCACTCAACCAGCAGGAGGAAAGTGAGCTGGATGAGCAGCATCAGAGCCAGCTTCCCTATGCTGCTGATGTGGAGGAACACAGAGCAGGCCAGCAGGGTCAGCAGTACGCTGTAGCTGAAATACTGCAGCAGAGAGGAGACAGTGAGGGAGGAGGAGGGGGAGGAAGGTCATGTGAATATTCAAGCACACTTCTCAGACACACAGATAAACACACACGTACACAACCCTTTGGTCACGCACCTGTGCATTCGTGCAAGAACACAGTATACACACATGCCGCTGTGTTATGGGACTGACCTCGGGGAAATGGCAGGGCATGGCCTGGCTGGAACACAGAGTCAAACCGTCCTCTGCTGTCTTGGTCAGGTTGTGCAGCAGGCACAGAGTCACTGATGTGTTCAGCTCATCGCCAACGCAGTCCTTCAGTCTCTCCCTGCTGCAGGTGAACTGGCATGGAAGGAGGACACAGTTATTTAACCGTCAGCCAATACAGGCAGAACAGCAAGACACGCACATACACACACACACACACACATACACACACACACCGAAATCTTCTAATAATATTGACTATGCTGATATATTGGCTATAT
>JAOXYL010000050.1:10477133-10491566 GCA_028564955.1 Terapon puta | reverse complement strand
AGTGAGGCTCCGGAGAGGTCGAGCAGATTATCAAGGACGTGTGTGTGTGTGTGTGTGTGTGTGTGTGTGTGTGTGTGTGTGTGTGACCGTGCTCTAACCCTCTTCTGGCTGCAGCCCAGCACCAAAAAGGTTTCAATGTTGTTCTCCTTCAGGTAAGCATTCCTCTCTCCTCCAAATCCCGGCTCCACCTCGTAGTCTCCGTTCAGGTATTGCAGTGTGGCTTTGGTGATGTGGATACGCCTACACACACACACACACACACACACACACAAACAAACAATTAAATCACACAGTGTGCAAGAAACTAAATAGGCTATACTAGAGCAGTAGCAGGTGGAGTAGGAGGGACTTACCCAGCCTTCCCCCCGGCCTCCATTTGGTTGGCGAGCGTCACGTCGTTGGACCACACGTCAAACTGCCACTTGCGCAGGCCCAGCACCCCACAGTGAACGCGCCCGCTGTGGATGCCCACCCGCATGTTCACATTAACGCCCGTCACCTCTCTCACCAGCCTGTACGCACACATGCACATCGTCAAAAAAAAGTGTCACCTTCAGCCTCACAGCATCTCTTCCACGCCCCATGTGCCACAAACAAACCAAGAAATCTTAACTTAACCTTCACTGCAGTATCACCATGTGACTGAAAAGGGTGTATGCTCGTGTTTTGAGCGAGTGGGGCTTTTTTGTGTCGTGGAGCGCTGATGTGTGTGTTTGACTCACGAGATGGCCTCAATCATGTCAACTCCCATCTCCACACAGCAGTGGGCGTGGTCAGCCCGGGGCTCAGGCAGCCCTGATACACAGTAGTAACAGTCCCCGAGGATTTTAATGCGCAGACAGTGGTTCTCCTGTACAGCAATGACACACACACACACACATATAAAATATTAGCCCTCAATTACAGCTAACACACAGCATGCTCATGTTAAATATAGAGCTTTTTATGCATAATTTATATGACTCATCAGTCTCAGTATAGTCTAAGTGATGTCTTACACAATGCTTAAGTAACACCCCCCCTCCCCCTCCCACCTCCAACACATAGCCACATCATGTTGGCCTTGTCATACGAACAGTAAAAGCTGCAGTCTGTACTCTGATTACATAAGCAACGGTGGTTCAAAGTTCCACTGTGAAAATGGCGGTCGGCAGGTTGGCAGCGCTCACCGAGGCCAGCTTGTCAAAGCGGGCGAACAGCTCGTTCAGGGTCATGACCAGCTCCTGGGCCGTGCACTGGGATGCCAGGCTGGTGAAGCCCTCGATGTCTGCGAACAGTATGCTGCAGGAGAGGTGACGACGGAGGAGGAGGAGGTGGTGGTGGTGGTGGGGGTGCGTGGCAGGAACCGACAGGCAGTGAAAGAAAGACAGAGGAGACAGGGAATGAGATCAATCAATAAAGTATAGAGTTAGTTAGCACGGTCTAGCGCCTCCCTCCCTCCTCGCCGTCCAGCTGCCATGTGAGCAGGGGAGGGAGAGAGGCAGACATTTGTTCAGCTCTGGCTCTCATCATCTAGGCCAATGTAGGTCACCTCCTCCAGCCCGTCCCTCTGAAAACACCACCCCCTGTCCCCCTGTCTGCATGCCTTTCATTGCTAACTTTTGATAGTAATGAAGGGCTAGGATAAACAACAGCACAGACACTCCAAGTTCTGGCTGAAGGCGACAGATGGCGCTGTTGGTCCCATGAGGTCATCCACTGGGCTAGATCTGGCCCTTAGTTATGAGGTCCAGAGTCTGTCTGCATCTCCCACCCTGGCCAAGGCTGTGAGCACATGATGCAATAGATTATATTTAAAGGGCTGGTTCACAGGAACTACAGACAAACATATTTTCTCACTCACAACAAGTGATATCCAGCCATGCAGTTGTTGGAGTTTTATCACACGGTTTTTGTTTTTTACTCACCCTAGTTTAGCTCTGTTTCTGCCGCCACTGTCAATAATTTTCACTGGAACTACTTTCTACAGTAAAAATAGGCCGAAAGTAAAATGACAAAGTTTGATTTGAGGATTATAAGACTGACTGCCAAACACAATAATAATTTAGCCTCCGCTGTCATGCTTAGCAGCAAAAGACCAATAAAACTTTGTGCATGGCCACATATAACAAAGAGTAAGTGAGAAAATAAATGTTTCAGTGGTTTGGGTGAACTGATCCTTTACTGCTGGGTCATTGCAGGTGTAGACTTGTATTGTAAACATAAGTGATGTAAAAACTCCTTCAACATGAACAGAAAAGGATTAATAGCTTAGATGCAGTTGTTATCAGGTGTTGGATAATTTTACAAACTGACCTGTGCATCAGTTTGGGACAAAAACAGCAGGTTTTAATCTTGTGTTACATTCGGATAATGGGTTGTTCCTGTAAGTTTACACCTCCTGGAGCGATGGAGTTGCAACAGATTATCCCGCTAAGTGCATCACCTGCACCTATTTGGGTCACCTCTGGCGGGAGATCTGTGCAGCAACCTCATTTCATTGTTCCCCTCCACCGTCGCCTCCACAACCTGAACGGCACCGACTGGGCTCAACGGTAGGCTAATGGATGGAGAGCTTCAGCCCCTTGTTAGCACTGAGTTATTTCCACTCAGGAGGTGAGATCCAGCGGTGAGGGCTGAGACGGGGGGCCAGCAAACCTGAAGTCTGCCTCCTATCATTTGCTACAGAAAGCACAGCAGTGTGCCTAAGTCAATATCGTTACTGCAGCCAGTGCTGTCAGTGCCAATAAACAACAACATGCATAATACATGCTGTCAGGGAAATAGCTGTTGGAGTGACTCTGTAACTGACACATCAGTCAGCAGAGTGAGGTCAAAACCACTGGTGCTAGCTGTGATAGCAAAGGAGACAAGCTCTCCGACATCTTCCTCAGCGTGTGTTAGTACAGTTGTGTATCCATCCATGTTTACCTAACATTGTCGTGTTTTTGGATGTAGATCTTGTGGAACATCATATCTTCCTTCTTGGCATTGATATCAGCCTTCATCTCCATGGCAACGTGCCTCGGAAGCACTGACAGCAGTAGGCGCTCCTGAGAGAGAGAGCGAGAGAGAGAGAGAGAGAGAGAGAGAGAAAAATTAAAGAAAGAAAGACAGAGCGAGAAAAAGAGAGAGAGAGACCATTCATTTTCATCAGTCCCTACTGTTGAGAATGCTCAATGAGTCACCCTGCCTCGTTGGCATCTGCGAGGGAACGTGTAAGTCAAATAGAGAGGAGTGGAGATGTGTGTTACACTTCAGAACATATTGTTGACCTCAAAAAACTGAGACAAAAAAAAAGTCAACTAGAAAATGAAACACCCATTTGTTGCTCTTTTGCATTTGTTTCATTTTCCTACAGGACGGCCGCCTTATTTGCTTGAGTATGGATGTGTCCGTGCGTGTGTGCCAGTGTGTACGCGTGTGCACATGTGTACCTGCTGCTGGTTTTCCCTCTGCAGGTGCAGTCTGGCCTGGATATATCCTCTTGTCTCCTGGAAGGCTTGTCTCTGGGAGACCTCAGCAGGGTAGTGGGTACAGATCCCGATCATGTTAGTGCACAAGAAGATTAGCAAGTTGGCGCTGATCTGAAAACACACACGCAGGACGCAGAGCGTGAGAAGGAGAAAAAAAAAATCTCACCGTGCATGCATATGTCACATCACGGGAATACAGTGAACTCTGCCTGACCTGGGAGAGGTCAATACACGAAAATTGATAACACTATGTGTCATAAAATTTACTGCAAGGAGAAAAATTCCTCAAACGTCTGAGGAGCCATTAGATGTGATCTGGTTAGAGATGATGAGTGTGGCCTTGTGGTTGCCTTGCAAGAGGACATTCTCCTCATGTCATGCTCTGAACGACAGATAGGAAGCCCAGAGGGTTCAATGTGATGCATGACTGGGGACACGCGAAGACTGCTGCACTCTTGTTTTGTTCTACTTGAACTGTAAGTTTATAGTGTCTTTGTAGCGTGTATGGAATCCATTCTAATACGATCTAAAAATATTTTTGAGAGAGCAGATCAGATTTTATGAGCCAGCAAAGCAGCTACATCAATTATAGTGTCAAGCAGTAAAGAAATTAGTATTTTAAAGTAAGGCTTAAGGTAGTAGTGAGAAATAGATGTGGCCATTAATGTAACTTTCTTTGTGTGTACGTGGTGCAGTGAGGTATAGTGGCTTAACAATGAGGCTCTAAGAATGCAGAAGCACAAAGCGCAGAACAGCACTATCTCTGGCTGAGCAAATGAAGTTTAGATATAGTGTACAGTTAGCTTTGCGGGGTCATCGACCTTAAAAGCATTCCTCTGTGCTGCTTTCTATGTGTGCTTTTGTCTTTTGGGATGCGTGCGGTAAAGCCAGTGTGTAAGTCTGTTAGTGATTTCTCTCACTAGTCCACAGCCAAGACTGAACATCAGAAATGGAGCCTTGAGCTCTGGACTTCCCCTCGGCTCAGAAACACACAGGCATGTGCACACACACAGTCACACACATACACACACACACACGTCCTCTCCGTGCTCAGAAACACACTCCAGCCTGGGAAAGTCACTTGACCCATGACCAGAGCACCAGAGTGCTTCCTCTGAAGATGATATCGTCAATAATGAGAAAAAGACATGCAGGCACGGTACACACATAAAAGCTGAATTTCAATCAGTCCTAATAACAACACCAGGACTAAACTGGAGGACATGAAAACATCTCATCACCAGTACCAGTATTTCTGAGCCATGGCTGGTATGTTGCCAAACCAGTGTGTGTTTGTGTGCGTGTTTGCAATTTGTGTTTAGGAGAGAGACAGCAGAGGAGAGATGGAGAACTGGAGATAAAGGATGATTATCTGTGTACATGCATGCACTGCATATTTTCATGAATGTTTCTCTTTAAAATTAAATGAAGAGGAGCGTTTGCATCCACACACTCAAAGTAGACTAAGACGCAGCCTTAAAGCAGTAGAGTGATGGCAGGCCTTCTGCCACTGTCCTGAGATGAGGTTTACACTGTACACACCAGAACCCTTTGTTGTCACAACAAAACAGAGACAATCTAGTAACCTGTGCCTGAAACACAACAGCATTACCACAGGACAGTAACAGGCAAATTCCACTGTTTATTCAAAGAGAGAGCTGGTGGTAACTTCTTACTCCATCTGAAGACAAATGGCCAAACTACATTCAGAGCACCACAGTAAGCAAAAATAAACACCTTGATGGTTTGCAGGTGCAGTAGCAAACATGCATTTGATGTATTGAGTAAATATCCATGTCGATGAAGATGATGCAGGCAGAGCAACAACATTACACGAGAACCAACAACAGAACACCTAAAATGCATTCTCTGAAACTGGTTTTCAGCTTAGGGTTATTTCTCTCAAACTGGTTTAGAAGACCAAGAAGCACATTTCCCAGAACTCCCTCATGATGCTGGATGAGAGAGAATGGTTGATATCAACTGTCAGTCAACTTACAAAGACTCAGATCAAAGCTGTCGAGAGGCGTGAGACGTCTCAGAATCAGACTACTGAAGATCATGTGTGACGATCTATGAAAAACATCCACTCTTGTTCTTCATCTAACTGGCTGAGCAATTGTTCGTCAAGTGCAACATTGAATTTGTGCCGCACAGTCACTCAATCGCTGATTAGCCTATTGTGTTCATGAATCTTTGACAGGCCAGGGCTTCCTGATAAGCCGTGCATCGTAATGTTATAGACCACCAATGAAGACCTGACACTCCAGTCTTGGAGGGCTCTGATAAAACCTGATCGCATTAATCCCAAACAGATGGCTCTAAATGGAGTGAGCCAGATAACTTGGTTAAGTGGCCTGTCTGAGACACAGGGCCACCTGCGGTTCCCAGGACTGCACTTCATAGCAATGTGCTCGATTTACCTTCAGCCAATTCGGCTTCCCATGTGAGCACGTTCAGATTTCAGCCCAAGTAAAGACATTCCTATTGAACTGATTTTGATAGTTTGATACAAACACAGAGTATATTAAAATGCAGCTCTCACCTTTGGGATTTTTGTGTACAGCAGGCAGCATTAGCGTGGATGAACATAACTTGCAAATGCAATGCAAATGCAAGTGCCGTGTCTATTGAAACCTCGCAAAAGCCCCAAAACATCAGCAGGCACAGTGCATTCAGGCTGAGCATTATTAGAGCAACAATTGACTGACTACATCTTGAATGATAGCTCCAAATAAGTGAAACTAAAGTGCAGGGAAACATGACGAACGACGTCTGTGTTAATGCCAAGTTATGCTTAGTCACCACACGGTCTGGAGATTAGAGACAGAGGCATTCACACAAGCTTTTGGATAAATCTTGTGCGTGAGCTATGCATGTGAGTGTGTGTGACTGCTTTTGGACCGGCAGCTCTTTGATCCTGAAGCTCACTGTGTGTCGGCTGCTGCGCTTATATCACCCAGGCATGCAAATCTAGCATGGAGCCTTGGCCGCTCCCCTCTCTGAACAGTGATGTGGTGTAAAGAGAGCAGAAGAAGCTTCACTTCATTAGCACAGCGCTGCTCGCTTTATAACCACCAAGCTGGACTTCCTTGTCTCCTGACCATTCTTCCTACAGACTTTTGGCTCTCAGAGATGAAGCTCGCACTGCATTTACTTAAGCAGGAACCTCTTGGCGGTGAAGTTAAAAGGAGTCCAAACATTGGCTTATAAGGCGCGGCTCCCGGCAAGGTGCTTTATAAAGCGAGGCAGGAGGATAACACGTATAAGACGGAGTGAAGGGAAGGGATGGAAAAGATTTTTCACTTGGCAAACACACAGCAAACCCATTCTGTCTTTAATAATATCCCACTGGACAATTCCCTCGAGCACAAGCACGCTGGAATGCACATGTGCGCGGACCAGGTTTTCACAGCGAGGTCATCATCCATTCATTCGGGGGCTAAACTTGTGCCACAAACTTGGGACATTTGCTGATCAATCAGGGATGCTTCAGTGACACTTAGGCTGGCTCGACTGTGGTGACTGTACGAGTGGGTTCAGCAAAGGCAAGTGCAGGAGCATTGTCTGTGAGCGGAGCCGATGAATCTGTAACTAATATTAACTCCTATGACAATACACTGCGGGGAGGCAAACTTAAGGATTGACAGCCACAGATATGGGACACTGGATAAAAGCATTGTCCACGTAATCTGTGTTTGGGTTTATCCGGGAGTGTTTGAAAAGGCCTGCAGTGGGAGATAAGTTCAGATATCCTACCAACCCAGAGTTAAAGCCGAAGTTTAAACTTTAAAAGGCCAGAGCATTACATCCCATAAGTCAACACACACAGGCTCTGGGGACACTGACTGCTGTTGACTTGGGGGCTACTCTCTAGCGCATGACCTTTGATAGGCATCTGGAGCTTATAAAATGTCTTACAGAGACAAACGTCAAAGCCCAGTCACACACACTGCTGATCACAGCCTGAAAAAGATATGTGGTACGAGAGAGGTAAAAATAGACAATACTATGAGACTTGCACTAGTACTGGGCTAATCTGGTTACTATAATGTGTAATTACTGACATGCGAAAGAAGCCATTCCTTATAAAGATAAATGTTGCAGAGGGGTGGGGGTGCCTGTCTTTGCCATCTTGGGTCCCTGCCATCTGGAATCGGAGCTCTGTTTTCGTCATGGCTCGGGCCAAACCAAAATTGGTCTCAGGCGACCAGTGAGGCCACGAAGTAATCTTTGTGAAACGCTGTAGCAAATTCCGCGAAACTAAATAGAGCTGGACCCAGGCCGCAGCATCTGTCAAAAAAAACAGATCCCGAATTAATACGTGCACATAAATGTTGTCCAAACATGAGGAAAATCTCCCAGCCATCCTGGAATAACTGACTAAAACAGACTGCAACCACCGGCTGGAACGACCCGTTTCATTTTTCTAATTTGAACATCAAATTTTTCTTCAAATCAGAAGATTAAGATGCTCACTTATACTGCTGCAGTGACATCTCAGCCGTCAATTTACTCTTGACAGGCTGAAGTTAAGCAGCTCCAATAAAGACAATCTGCATCTGGCTGACCCCGATTTTACCACTTTTCCTCTGACACTCAATCTGAATATACCTGTGGAGCCCGAGGACAGTCATGAAAACGATCTAACACTAGCGGAGGACTCTCTGGCCTCTGAGGAAAGAAATAACAGTGAATAAAAGGACAACTTTTTGTAAAACAGCAGACAGATGTAAGAGATTCTTTGTTGTTGCAGTGGCGCTGTCATTTGAGAGGTTTGAACGGGGCCGCTCCCTAAAACAAAAGTAAGAGGGCCATACAAGCCCACATTTTAGCCGTCCGTTCGCTTTCTTGTGGCTCACTTGACTCGGCTGAATCAGACCGTGCAGCCTTCTGGGTTTAGGTCGGCTCTTGGACATTTATCATCTGTCCTATCTGGCCCCTCTTTACCACAGTTTCCTGCCTCTGCGAACTAGAGACACAGCCACAAAATAATCTTACCTCAAATGTGTGTGGAACCCCGAGTTCCCGAGGCTTACGTGCACTTTGCTTGACCTGTTGATGCTGCTTCAACCAGGGTCCATTCTGTTTTTACTTCAGGGCTACGAGCAACAATTATGTTCACTCATGGTTTATTGTTTCATATCGGAAAAAAAACATAAATTCTTTAAACACAATGAAAACTGCTCATTATGATCTAAAAAGCTTATTTTGTCATACCAACAGTTCAAACACCAATGGTATTCAATTCATGATCACCCAGCATGTCATAGGTATCCTCACTTTTGAGACATTAACTTAAGAGTATTTGTTATTTTTGCTTGAAAGATTACACAATTTGCTGGTTATCAGAAATGCTACAGATTCTAGTAATCAAGAGATTAATTTGTTCTATTAGTCATATTAATAGCAGCATTAGTAACATCAGCAGCATCTCCCAACTTTCTCTTTTGACTCTCTTATGTAAAATGTTTGAATTGATGCACAATGGTTTAAAATGCGGCGTTGTATTAGCTGAGCATTAAATACAAAACTGTTATGGTGAGTGCACCAGTGTCTGTTTGTCAGTGGTCCAGGGTCAGTGTTTGGCCGGACAGACAGAGGAAGGGGAGCATTGGAGGGGGAGGAGTGGGCAGGCCTGGACACAGTGCTCTCCTCCCAGCTGTGTCCCCGCTAACCCTTCACTTCCTGCCCATTCACACCCTTACAGGCACAGCTGCAATTACAGAACGGCGGCTGCGAGAACACAAGATTTGGTTAATTAGCCCAACAAACCAACCAGGCAACCAGACCCGCTCACCCCTCCACTCTGACGATTTGAACCGTGTGAGGGAGTCCAGACCTTGAACTGTGTGACTGTGAGCTAAACATCCAAGAATTCCCATTTCAGCCGCGATAGCCTCCATCTCCTTTTAAGCACAATGCACGACATGAACCCAAGGCCACCATTTCACTCTGACAGAGACCGATGTAATGTGAATATTAAGAGACAACCGAATGCACTGGAGCATGTGGATATTTAAATGCTGATTAACAGGGAGAGAGCACTCAACTACATTAAATCCGATGCGTGTGGGCCAGATGTTGAAGCTCCATAAAAACATACAAGCGTTTAGTTTCACTGTCCGGTTATATAAGCATCCGCTAAGATTCACTACACAGTTTTAACCACTGTCCTTCCCTGTTCTAACTCTTCAACCATACACAATATTGACTTTTACTACAAAGCACACAGATCAATACCAGCACAAGAACAACAGGTTATAGTTTAAACAGCAGCAACACGAGAGCAGTTTGGTAAGTTTTTGGCTCCGTCTCCCATGGGTTGCTCGGTCGAGGATGAGCTGATACTGAACTCATCTGTAACACATCCGCCTCCTGGGCCAACTTCAGGAAACGTCACATGTGACATGTTTGTGAAGCCTGATACATCAGCATGAATAAAAGCACGGGTGTTGACTTTCAACGTGGGGTTCGAAAAGTACGACCTGAGCTGCTATTGTATGTGCGCCTCAGTGTTCTGACCTTTTATTTATGATGTCCCGTTCATCTCTGCTCAGCCCTTAAAGGCTATACATACCAAAACAAAGACCCCTGGAAATGTGATTCAGGGCTATTGAATGTTGAAGAAAATGCAGAGCCTGGCAGCTATGGCTCCTCTTTACGTCACGAAGGTGCTTCTGACACTTCATTACAAACAAAGAAAACTCTGCCACCATAAAAGGAATAATTTTTTTTATGTGTAAGGAGGGAGCATAGTAAATTAAAATGCAAAACAATGTGCTTTTTGTGCACACTTCAGTGGGAGGGTTCTGCGAATGCACAAAAGTGTGACTTGCTTTGGATTGACCCTGCCTGTGTGAAATGACATCATGGGACCAGGGTCTTGTTATTGTATCTGACATCATTCGCTGAAAATGTGAAAAAAAAGACTACGGCTCAGTGTTTTAAACTGAACCAATAAGAGGGAGACGAGTCCGCCCTGACAGGACAAAACCATTAGGACGATTCATTCTTTACATTTAATGAGCTGGTCAGGCTGGGTTAAAGAGTTTGAGCAGTTTAAAGAGGGTCTACAGTGTCTCTGTCACTAAAGAAATGGGCTGTTCACAGTGGTGTACATTTCAAGCAGGAAGGCGTTTCAACACTGATAGTGAGCTTGTTCGTTAATTACTGCTTCGCTCCAGTAATGCATTCTCGCGCCACGTCGACATATGTTGTGGCAGTGTCACTGTAACTGGGATAGTGGGATAACAAGACAGTTGGCCAGCGTGACGGTGACCTTTGACAGAGAGCCATTCACCTTCCTGTCACCAGCACTGGGACGGGGCTCACAACGCTCAATGGGATGCAGAGCAAAACTGCCCTTAAAAGCCTAGGGGCTTGCATGCCACACAGATCAACATTTAACACCGCTAATGGATTCCTAATATATATCTCTTGGCCGTCCGCCACGGCAGTTCAGCCTTAAATCCCTGTATTTACTTTTGCAGGGAGCCAAGTTGTTAGTAAACTATGAGCTGTTATTAGAAGCCTCCACTTCCTCATCCCCGACTCACATAGCTATTATTAGCCCGGCTATTATTTGCCTTATCTTTGGCTGTATTTTAAGAGCAATATTTCCCTTATCGCTAATCCTAATTGCTCCCACCCATGGTGGTGGAAGTTATCCGGGTTTGTATCATTGCCTGTGGTTGTAATACAATAAGTGGATGATTCACAAGCTCTCTCCCTCTCTGAGAGGGGGTGGGGTAGGGTAGGGAGTAAAAAAAAAATGGTGTGTGTGTATGGGGGTGGGGGGGGTCCTTTTATTTGAGCCAGTACATTGTTTGGCACCGACACTACCTGATGATGGGTTCTCACCATTTGATAGCAGCCAAGTGAGCTGCTCTGATCCATGTGGCTCATGCAGACAGACACAGATCACACACTCCACTTCTCGTGGCTTGTGTGTATGTCGGTGTACATAACGTGTGCACACTGGACACCGGATTCACTCAACATAAGTGAGGCTGGGTATCAAACTTCACTCTTCAAAATGTGGCCGCACACTGTCAGGCATTTAATGTTGGCATCAAATGTATGCCTCTTATCCTTGTTTATTTTAATAAAAAAACTCTCTGAGTTTCACACATGAAAAGAAAAAAACATCAGGGAATCAGTTTTTCTCCTAAAACTTAAAAATTTAAAAAATGGGTTTGGTATCAGTACCTGAAACTGAATCATATGGGCACCAGTTTCATTCAGGGTGATAAAACTTACAACAAAAGCTTTTTTTTTTAAGTTTCAACATCTATGATAGAGCAGAGAGCAGCTTCTCACAGAGGGCATTGGCCTAAAGTGCATGTGAGTATCGCACACAGCTCTTGTCATACTTTCCAGGCAGACATCATAAATAATTGCATAAAGGTTAAGGCAGTCTGCACGGTTGCTTTCAGGTTTTTCTTATATAACACCAATGTTCTGGCCTACATGCATTATGCAGGCCTTAGTCGTTCCTGTGACATTTCATTGATTGGTATCTTTTTCGCTGGTGTTCAGCAGAGGGATCAGTATGTTTCCACTAGTCCCACATTCGTTGACCCCATAACAGTCTGCCAAAGGAACAGGTTTTTCCTCTAGTGCCGGATCAGCACACAATGACAACAGCACGGGCTAGACCTTCGAGACTCCTCTCTCTTCTTGTCCTGCCTGTCAATAGCTTCTCTTTGAAGGACTGCATTTGGGATTTGGTTATCCAAATATATCCTGCGACATACAAAAGAACTACCTCATGTTCAGTTCCTTGTTAATCTATGTATGGCATCTTGCTCGCCGGCTGGTTCTAAATTCTTAGAACTAAACAATGGTACAGTAAATCACATAATCCCACTTAAGACACATAGGCGTACGGATGCACAGCTGTTCATACATTAACTTATGGAAATACATATACCGGGGCAAAACTTCCCTGTACTGCGCTGAATGCCAATCATGTAAAAGTTTGCTGCTGCCTCATGTACCCACAAGAGAGACTGACATAACAACAACACAAGGGACAGGTGGTCTCTCACAGGGAAGCACTCTGAGGGCCAAATGAATCTGTTTTGGACCATGTGATGTGTGTTTCTGTGTGTATTTGTGTGTGTGCGCATTGGCCAGTCACAGTCTGAGTGCTGGACACCACAAGGTAAAATCATAACTCAGGTGACCAGACAAAAGTGGACCAATGCGAGGGGGCATTTTCAACTGAGGACTCTTTTATATGTGGAGTTTGGATGAATCACACTCGGCTGTGCGCTCTCCTCGACAGCCGACACGGCAGCAAACACTGACCAGCAGAATAATAGGAATTTGGTAGCTTCTTAGGATCAAAAGGCTGCCGGTCATCAGCCAACTGTCCAAACTTTAAAGTAAAACTGCTTCCACGCTGTCAGCTGTCAAAGCAGCAAGGCCATACTTTTTAAACCAAATGCAGCTAAAGGGATGAAGCGTGCAAAATCCCAGTAAGCAGAAGTAAAGACGAGGAAATAATGACTTGACCCATCTGAGGCCAAGTTGCAGCACCGGAGGGACTTCAGCTCAACAATGTTCATACAGAGTTTCCAAAAGCTTTACCCGCTTCTCAGACTGGATGTCATCCACTTTACAGTAACTCAACAAAAAAAAAAAAGTAATTATGAGCACTGAAAGTGAAGACAGATGAAGCTGTTTGAACTGTCCAAATGTAAAATTGTATAGATTACATAACCTGTGGCTCTAAACTGGGAAGATTTTGTGGGGTTTGGAAAGAAATCCCCCTTTGCAATTATGGACCGACTGCATTTATTCATCAAACAATCATTTTAGTTTTGGCTACTTTGACTTTGACTTCATTTGTAGTATTTTTGCGTTAAGCCAGAATTGTGTATGATAATATGCTCAACAAAAAAGAACATGTTAGTATCTTAAAGATTAAACTATGTCTGCATTGTGACTGAATGCAAGCATACATGAATTTTATTTTTTTCATGATCTTCTTGTAGATCTACTGCAACAAAAATAAATAAGAGTGATGTTTAAGGTAAGAGCAATAATCAAAACAGCATTTCTAGCTAACTTTATACTAATCTTGATTTCATGAAGATGATTTTGAAGGAACTGGGTTTATTAAGAAGTGCTGCTATGTTTTTCCAGTTTGAGAATCAGAAACAAGAAGACAGACCAGAAGATGGTCATAAAAAAGGTTAACATTTTTTTTTTTTCTGTGAAGGAAAACGCTATGGACAATCATTTCTTTCCAAGTGTACTTGGAATGGTGCAAGTCAACACGCAAAACTTGCAAGCCAGCTTTAAGATGTTAGTGTTTTGCTTCTAGAGACGTAGCCAAGACCAAAGAAAACCTGACTCACTTGCTTAAAGAAAAGAAATAAATGGAGGGGGGGAAATGTAATCATAGAAATCAAATGTTACAAGCTGACTACGATAGCTAGAGCTTGCTCCAGGTGGCAGTTTCCACTGAGGACGTGAGGGTCAAGACTCCCACCTGCACTGCCTTTGATTCTCCGGTCTGAGTCCAAATTGTTCGCCCTAACCAGCCGCCACCTGTAAGACTGAACGAGTTCCCCGTGAGCCCTGTTCCTGTAGAACAGTATGGGCACTTCAAATGAGCGGCTCTCTTCCTGAGAGCAGTTATGGCTCCATCTCTCTGTAGCTGTCTGAGGAGAACCCTTCAGAGCTGAGCGGTGAAACACGGAGATCTGTGGAAACAATCCCCACGAGCAGCGCAAGCTCAATCTCAGCCTGTTGTGAATAAAAGGCCACTCCATCTGAGGGGGATTTTGTGAGAATGGAATTATGACTCAGAGAAAAAGAGGAGGGAAAGTGGAGGGAGAGAGAGAGACAGAGAGAGCGAAAGAGAAGAGACTGGCAGCTCTTTTACAGGCGGGTGCGTCAGCCCAGCATTATTTCACACTCTCCATCCATGGTCGTCCTCTTGTCACCACTGTAACCCCCCCCC
>JAOXYL010000050.1:10429935-10451965 GCA_028564955.1 Terapon puta | reverse complement strand
GGCATTTTAAAATCGTCCTCTTAATGGCCATTAAAATTCATACTGATGACCACGCCATGCAACTAAATGCTAGTCTCAATGCTAATCAAAAAGTTTAGCCAATAATGAAAATAATTGTACCAGCTGCGGATGTGACATGTTTTTGGGCTCAGTTTTCTCTTCTCTGGTCTGCCGTTGTTTGCTCCAGTTTAATCCGGACCGTATTTTCTGGTCTAGGACGGACTTGCCTGGTTTGATCTAAAGGGAATCACTCTTGCCTCCATTATCCCATTAACGCTGATACTAAACACCACAGTTACATCCTGATGAAATTATAGCACACACACAACAGGAATCCAAGATCCATTTCGAACAATACAGAACCGCATGTATACCCCTTAATGTTGGCTACTGTGCGCGATATTCTCCCGTGCTAAACCCATGTAACACATATGGGAAGAGATGTATGGGAACACACTGCGGTTAAAGTCGATTAATCTTAGGATATGTCCATTTCTAACAAATCTGAGGATGAATATGCTGAAATGTGAGGCGTGTAATTGAACAGAATGTGCTTCAACGTTTTCCTCTCTGCCTCGATCTCTCTTCTGTGACTGAGCAGGCTGTGTGCCAAGCCGTTTGTTTTGTGTGTGTGTGAAATATTTATGCGCCGCTCTGGTGATGTGCTTTGGGGATGCTCCAGTGGTGAACGCCAGCCTGCCTCCTTCTCTCTTCCCCATCTCGTTCTCTCTCTCCCCGCTTTGTCTCCCTTCTGCGCATTATCTTCGCTTGCCCACCATTGTTCTTCGCCGTCGCCTTCCTCTCTCCCTCCCTTGCACCCTCTTTCCCCTCTCGGTGTTTTTCCGTGTCTCTGTTGAGCCACGCAGGGAGAGGCACCGCTGCGCGCTTCATCTCCTATTCCGAAGGCCATCCATTTTTCAGGACTGTTTGAAAATAGACTGCTTCACTTCACCCTGGCGGTGCACATGCAAACATAGGCAGACGAAGACACACTGTCTCCCTCCATGTTGTCCTTTAAGATATGCACTTTGAAGACATATACGTCAAATCTGCTTGGAATATGATCCAGTTTCAACATCATACTTTTCTTTTAGCCTTATGTATCAAACCACGACTGCCTAATTGTGATGTCGCAAACCCTGCTGGTACATTGACATTTTAAAGTCAGATTAGCCGCCTCAGCCGAATGAAGTGAAACATAATTCTGGGTGGACGGGGACTTTAATGTCCCTCATTTCTCTCCATGTTTGCTGTCTGATTACTGGGATTTTTATATATGCCACTTTGTTACCTTCATGTCTTCTCGTCATAGTATGTTGTCTATTTTCTCATGCGACCATGCATTGACTCTTTGATGCCACCGTTTGGTCAAGTCAGCCTTGAAAAGCAGATTATATAAACCTCAAAATAATTAGTTCTGTCACACACTCAACAATCATTCAAAGCAACACTTTACCTAAAGTCCCCTGTTTGGTATACACTCATTGCAAGCAGATATTAGTGCTTATTAATGTGTCTGTCAAGGACTTTAACTCCTCCTCTGGCCATCCATCAGTGGGGATTATTGTATAGATTGACAATATAATAAAACAATAATGTAAATATTTTCAAAGGCAAGACATGAATGTGCCTATAAAAACATTATATGTGCATAGAGATGCTAAACACTGGAACTTGAAGTGTTAAAAATGTAAGCAGTCATGTCAGATTTAATGTGTGCACATGGTATATATTTGATCATATTAGCCTCTCCTAACCTCTCTCCACTCTCCCTTCCTCCTATCTGTCACCTAGGTAACAGACATGATGCAGAAAGCCCTGTTTGACTTCCTAAAGCACAGATTTGACGGCAGGTGGGTAAGGGCTGTCTGTGTCGCTCTGCAAGAGCACTGTAGAGTAACGCTGCGACCGAGCTCCAGCGCTGTTTGTGGGATTCTGCCTATCACGTTTCACGGTCGATAGGACACATGATGATGATGATTTATTTTTAGCTGCAAGAGAGTACAAGTTCATCTCAGCCTTTGAAATGGAACAGTTGTGGATGTGATGTGATAAGACGCTTCTTCTGTAGGATCTCTATTACACGGGTGACTGCTGATCTGTCACTGGCGAAGCGCTCGGTGCTGAACAAGAAGGCCATAATGGAGAGATCCAACACACGCTCCAGTCTGGGTGAGTGACAAGGAAGTTGTTTTTGATTTTTTTTTTTTTATTTTTGTGCTAAATAAAGATTAATACCTGCTAAGAATAGATGCCTCCTCTTTCTTTAATGTTAAGTCTGCGCTAAGTAAGTGACGTCGCTCTATTAAACTCTCTCATCTTTAATGGGTTTGTTGACAGCCGAGGTCCAGAGTGAGATAGAGAGGATCTTTGAGCTGGCCAAGTCCCTTCAGCTGGTCGTGCTGGACGCGGACACAATCAACCACCCGGCACAGCTCCTCAAAACCTCCCTGGCTCCCATCATCGTCTACGTCAAAGTCTCCTCGCCTAAAGTAGAGCACAACCCACATAAACTTCACAAGAAGATTCATTCATGACTGATTGCCGGCCATTGTTAAAATTAGGCCTCAGTCAGCTGGTCTGCAGAACATTAAACAGAAACTCTATTGATAACTTTTTCATTATTTTGGTTGTTTATTTGATTAGAAGAAGTGAAACATTTGCCATTTCTCTCTGTTTCATATCATTTATTGGGCAGATGTTTAATTACTAAATCTAAGGAGAAAACAATGAAAAAAATGAGGAAGGAAACTACAATTATTTAATAACCCTTATATGTTTCCTTTTTTAACCTCTTGCCTTATTTTTTCTCTGGCTCATCTCACAGGTTCTTCAGAGGCTGATCAAATCTCGAGGGAAGTCGCAGAGCAAACACCTCAATGTCCAGATGATGGCAGGGGACAAGCTCGCTCAGTGTCCACCCGTATGTCGCTCCGCCTAAAGCTCAAATCATGACGCACAAAAAAGAGATAGAGAGTTGCTCTTTGATGGACATCGAATGCTGTAGCCTTTCTTTCTCATCTCTCATGTTCATCAGGAGATGTTCGATGTCATCCTGGATGAGAATCAGCTGGAGGATGCGTGCGAGCACCTCGCGGAGTACCTCGAAATTTACTGGCGCGCAACCCATCTCCCCTGTTCTGCCCCTGTTAACCCCTTACTGGACCAAAGTGTGATCACCCCGCCCTCAGCTAACTCCAGCCAACAGGTAAGACTGGCACAACTGGCACTTGATCCATTCACATTTTGGCAGCATTATTGATAACTTTTCTGCCTCTTGTGTCCACTCACTAGTTTTCTGAGACTCAAGAGTTGATAGAATGATAACTACCACAGACATAGGTGAGAAAAAATTGTTTCTCTTTCTTGCTTTTGGTAAGCTTTAGTTTTCTGTGTCTGGTTCTGGTCTTGAAATGTGCCCCCTCTCGCCCCTACAGGAGCAGCCTGTGCTGTCGGCTGGGGTCAGACGAGGAGGTCATAGAGCACAGGGACCAGGGCGCCACCAGGGGGCAGCAGCTGCCCTCATCTCTCCAAAGCCGGCCACCACCTTCTCTGGCCACCCCCGGGACGAAGAATAGAGAAAGAGCGAGAGAGAGAGAGAGAGGAGAGAGAGAGAAAGGGCAGGAGGCTGGTGAGCTGGAGGAAGAGGAGACGCAGGAGCAGTGGGGAAGATGTGTCCAGAGGAGCCTCCACCTCACTGCTGCCCCCTCGGCAAGAGCTCCCTGCATCCACCGCCACACGTCAACTCAGGGCCGCTTTCTTCAGCTGCACGCCTGCTGGCAACAAAAACCAGTACAGCGGTGCAGTCACTGCACGCCACCTTCCCTCACCCACCCTCCCCCTCCCACCCTCCCTTGTCCCCACTTGGCTAAGCTGAGTCAGCCCATGTGTGATCCCAGACACAGATTGGCTAATTCAGCTCGCACTGTAGACAAATGACACACCTGTGAACTGTAGCATAGAAACGCTATCAGAATATACAAACGTGAATAGCTTCCCATCGTAGGGTTCCCAGGGCTTCCTCTCTGATAAACCTGGCTTCCCCCTCTGGCCAAAGAGCACAGAGAGTGACGGAAAACCAATTCTGTACGTCTTCCATCTCCACAGCTCTCTGCAAGCTGTCATTCCAGTTTAACCAAATGTTTCCTCAAAGGCACAATTTTTCCCTCTCTCTTTGTTTATCCAGTAGCCTTTTTTTAAAATAATCCTTCCCATTTATTTTTTTACAGCAACTATCCACATCACCATCTATAATTCATATCCTGGCCCTCGGTATAGCTAATCACCGATCTGTACTCAAGAGTGATGCAAAACCCATGCATGACAAGCACAGACTTGCACATCAACAGTCTACCAGTCGTACGCATCTTATATGCATCTTTTGTCACAGCTGTGAATGTATAAATGCTGGTCCGTCGGCTTTGGAAGGATTATACACAATAACTGGTTTGTTTGCATGTGGTTGGTGGCAAATCCAAAATTCAAATCATGCAATTTGATATCAACCAAAAACTGTGGTTATAAGTCATTGTTCGCTGAGACGAGAGGGCTCTTTCAACAAATCACCAAGTCACAATTCAGTTACATCATTTCAGCTAATCACTGGACATCAGTTGCAGCACGTTAGTATTTATATATATTCAAAATACTTATAGCATCACCAGGCATCAGAAGATCCACCAAATCCTCCAAATTTATGATATTTACTAGCTGTTGTTTCCCAACATCAAACTACTCCTGATGGTGGTCCCAAATTAAAATTGAAAACTTGAGACTGGAGAACTCACTCCTACTACTTTTTGGCAGTAACTACACTCTCATACCAGATGTTGTGCATTATGTTTTTTAAAAAACCAAACAGTTCCTATTGGCTGTTTGTTAAATTTTAGCTTGTCTTTGTTCAAAAGGAGAACAATTATTAATCTGGACTTGATCTTAAACTGTCAAGGTTTTTTTTTTTTAAAGCCACCTTGTTGAGTAGATTTAATGTGTGATTTCCAAAGGGAATAGAAACATATATTAATATGTGTAATTCATGGTGATATTAACGCTAAAAGTAAAATCACACATCACCAGTTTTCACAAATTAGCATTATCATTTTAAATTTCACACTTCACTGCCCCTCGGTGGTGCGATGACGACTGAAGAAGTGTTAGTAGGGTGAGTTCAGACATCAATGGAGCTTCTGAATTAAGATGCCCCAGTAGAAACACTGGCACCCATCCTTCATTAGACCACTGTGCTACAATGCTGAAAGTCCCAGAGCACATCAACAGATTGTGAATTTATTTAATTATCTTTTGGCATAAGCAGCTAAAATCAGCATGTGTGCTGCAGGCTTATAAGTATATGAAGGGCGACCTCTGGTGGTATATCTATGTTACTCTTATACCCACCACTGCTTATTTCACTGTACCACTGCAAACAAACTGCAAGACATTCATTCAATATCCATCCACATAAATTAAGAATATGTACAACTTCCAGTCATGAGACTAGTTAAATATCCGTGCTGCGAATACCAAAAGCTTCATCCAAACCGCACACAGCCTCTGGTTCTCTCTTTTGTGTTTGTTTAAGCCTTTAATCGCTTCCATTTAATGTCTTACAGTACTCACTACAATGAATGCAGCTCAATAAGCACTGAAATTCTCACATTAATGCATCTGCTTTTACCATATAAGACTATAGACTCCAGCTCGCATACCACATATGTAAATAATGTACGTGCATGACATATTGTATTCTTGTTTCATCAGAAGGGCTTTTTGGGACCATCCTCACATGAGCCATTCACTCATCAGAGCAACTCAACATGCCTACATAACCAGTTACATGTATACATTATCAAGGCTTAATTGTACATACTGTATATTCATTATGCAGATATTATTATTGTCAAAATTGCACAGAAGCAACAACTGATGACAGAAAGTAGAAGGGTTTTAGTCACAGCACACAACTCTATATTCAGCGCGTCAGAAAGCATGTGTTTATGTGTATTTTCCTCTCTTTTTAGAATGATGCACTGCAGTTATTTAGGACCACGCAAAGTTTGCTTCCACTGACACCCACATTCATTTCTGAAGGACCAGGTTTGAGATACATAACTTCTACTTGATGAAACACACAAAGCACAGTACCTTCTTTCAACAAAAAACATCTCTCTCTCTATCTCTGTCTCTCTCTCTCTCTTTCTCTCTCTCTCTGTCTCCACACACACACACACACACACACACATATAATTATGTCAGCTCCTTCTATTTGCTTAATTTTTATTGCAGGAAATTTCTACAAAAAGTTAATTATTCTTTGGACGCCCAAAGCACAATTTTTTACAATTATCGTTTCCTATTGCATTTCACTTGCCTAAATTCTGTATGCAATACAAAGTCTAGCATTGACGAGACACTAGCTGAGACTATCAAGATATCTCCTCAGTTGTGATGGGGTATGATTGCACTAATATCATTTATATGTCTGCTTTATGATGCAATAAATGCACTAAAGGTTATGCTGTACCCACCTCTCCAATACCGAACAAGCAGTCTGGTCTAATGATGATGTCAACATTTCACTCGGTTTCTGACAATTCAGCAAGATAAATGATATCCAACAGTGTCTGATGATGATGTGTACAGGGTGCATCTTTTGTCAATAGCACATTTGGAAGGAGGGGGTGAATAAAACACAACATTTAAGTAACATTTCCGTGTGCGGCATTGTTTCTTTCTCCTCAGTGATTCATGACACCACCAACAGAGGGCATAAGTAGCACGGCTGGGCCTTCAGGTTGTATAATTCAGTTCAGTGTGAACCAAGAGACACCACAGTGATGGTTTTCCCACCTCTTTAAAACTATATTAATAAAAAAAAACATATTCTCTTACTCACCTCCAGCTTTGTTTTTTATGGGTTCAGGCCTGAACAGTTTTCATTGAAACTACTGTGTCTATAAAATGTACTCATTAAAGTGACAGGGACAGGAACACTTCCTGGAAAGACACATTTGTGTTGAATTTCAAAAATTCCTAACGCTGCTAATATCATAAATAAAACTGAAACCACATAGTGCACATATTAACATGACTAGATACAACTAGATTGACTGACCCAAACCTTTCAAGTCTGTGCTGGCAACTGACAGACGCTCTATCTGGTCAAATGTGTTTACCCTCAGTCTGGTGCTGCATCTAACTGTTTGGTTTAGGCCCCTCCTTTTAAGATAAATCTCAATGCTACGGCATACAGCCGATTGTGAGCCTGGCCTCATATCACCCAGTTTTGTGCTCCTGCAGGTTCAAAGGGGGGGTGTCCTGCAGTCAGGTACCAAAATCTTGTGGACATCCTTCCCCAGGAGAGTTGAGGTTGTTAAATGTGTTAATGCTGCTGAGTTTGGAGTTAGAAGTTTAACAATAATGACGTCCACGTACTTTTGGCAATCGAAGGAATCGAAGTCTCTGTGCATCAGTCTGCTCAAATCATTCATATCTGCACTCACATGCCACTCACCATCATTCAGTCTGTGCTCTATTTCCCACACGATGCCTCATTATTACCACCTATATTTGGACATGATTAGCATTTACCATCTGTACCGTGCCCGTGTCGCCACGTTCCACCGACTGGTTTCCCTAATATCGCTTCTCTCTCCAGTTGATCTAATGTGCCTTCCCACACACGCTCGCGAAAAGGTGCGAGCCCCGGCTTCGTGTGCGAGTCTCAAGCATCATGTGTGAAAGTCACGGCAGAAATCCTGGGTTACAACACCATCTGCTGATGGTTTTCTGGCAGGAAAACGAGGGAGTCTCCTGGTCCACGTTTGTGACCGTCTGAGAATCTTGTGAGAAGGATGGTGACTCAGCTTTTGTCTGTTTCTCCTGAGGCCGTGTGCAGACGGCTGTCATTGTGTTGATGATAATTACCAACACTGTCACCAGATACACCGAGGTGATGGTTTGAGGCGTTAATGCTTCACCCTGCCAATAGTCAGCACCACACACCCCCCCATCCACACGCACACACACTCCCGTTTCCTCCCCATCTTTCTCATCCTGTAGTACCAGCCATATTGGAAGGTGTCACTTTATGCCTGATGATTATTCACAGCCACCTGCCTCCCTCTGTCCCATCAGAGGAACGCTGCAGTGGTTACACAGGCATTCATCTTAGTTTCAAAGGGTTAGAGAGAGTTCACAGTCGGCAACTTTTCTTTTTAACTGCGTCTCTCCTCTTGCGTGTGGCACTGCACCGAAGGGCCAGTCAGCGGCGTAGCAAAAAAATCCACTGTCACACGACAGTGGATGTGTTAAAGAGGGAGGGGGCCCACATATGAGCAGATTACCTGTACAAGTAATCACCAATGAAGATGTGTTAAGAAAGGCTACGCAATCTGAACTCAGCTTATATCAGTCATCTTTTCTCAGTGTACTGTAATCACTATGTGACACTTCATAGACAATCATAGAGCATTAAAGAAAATTATTTTAGTTTAACTCTAGAGTTAAATTAGTATTGAGTTAGTATTGATGCATCACTTTATTATAAATCACCAGAACTGTTGTTATAGTATATCCAAATTTAATAATAAAAAGGTTCTGAAATTTAAGGAATTGCTGCTTCATTTATCAGTATGCTAACTAATATAGTATCAACTAGCTACCCATGTTAAGTACTTCCATCCTGCTGCAAGATTTTTTTTTGAAAACTTCACAAAATGTATTGCCGCAAAGTTTCTCTTTTGCACTGCAGACTGTGGGGAGTGTCATTTTATGACATCAACTTGAGAGATTGGTGTATCACAGCAACCTCTTTCTCTGCTTCCTCTACTCTTATTTCAAAGCCAAAGTCAAAGTTTGCATTTTTGTCACTTGTGGCATATGCAGGACCTGCTGAGGACTGACATGGCAAAATCAACAGATAGTGCACATTGACACAGTAGTGCAAACTGAAGTCAATTTAAAAAACTGTGTCTCAAGTGCTTAAACTGGCTAAAGTAGTTAAATTGATTGTGAATGTGAATACTCTTATGTCCTATAAAGTGCATGTTACTGCCGGAGCCTGGTCCTCCTTGTTCTCTCCAGTCTTACAGGATCCTCACTGATTCTGGTTGTGGTCCAACTGACTGAGGTTCACTGGCCTGGTGGGGACATGATCTGTGCCTGTATGGTGGAGTGAAGGTCGAGTGGCCCAGAGCTCCATATGAGGACATCTAGAGATGCACCTGGACTCATGGACTCATTTTCCATTACCTGTGATACCTTCACACATGGACTAACTCAGTTTATTAGGGTTTTTTAAAACTGCACCGAAACCCAGGCCTCAAAACATAAAGGTTATTATTTAAGTTTTTCCTGACCAGGTTTGAGGGTCTAAGGACAGGGTGTCACAACTGTACAGTTTGTAAAGGCCTCCGAGGCAAACAATGTTTGTGATTTAAATAAATAAATTTTAAATTCAAACATGCATAATGAACAAAGAGGAAGAGTGGTCAAATGCCATAGCTAATGTAAATGAAATGCTGACAGCAATAAAAAAAACATTTTTTTTCCCTGGCATGAGGACACAACCCCCACAATCAGAGCCGTGTGCGATGACAACAAGACATATTGGGCTGTAAAATGCAGACAGGCCCCGGCATGTGGGGGATGAATGATACGGGCTGTTTGTGAACAAAGGCAAATTGCTTTGACCTACCGGGGCAAAAAAAAACTGCGAGGGGCTCTGATTGGCAACAGTAAGTAAATTAGCTTGTGAGCTGCCAGACACAGGGGAAGGCGGCTAATTGACTTTTATCTTTTAATTCCACAGTGAGATGCTGTTTCCATACAGTAATAACCTTCAGGGTGCGAAAGTCAGTGCCTGCCTGTCTGCAGGGGTTTGACCAGCACAAGTGAGAGGAAAAACCTCCAACCTGACCCTGTGGGAAGCCGATAGCTGGTGGGGGTGGAGTGGTGGGGCTCCTCACACCATCCCACTGTGTGTGAGCATGGTGGTATTGAGCACCACAATGATGTGGATCAGGCTGTCCGGCTTGATGTCAGATCACCTATAACCAGCCAAGAATGTTGACTGAATGAGAAACTGACCAACTATTGGAAGTCAAACATCACTGCTGAATCACAAAAAAGGCTCTGTAACTGATTTCAGAGCAACTGATGGCACCTTCCACTCACTTTCCACACACAGGGAATTGTGCATATTGTGTATATAATAAAATTCAGAGGATCATTTTCATGAGGAAGAAGCTGAAGGTGTTGGGGTGAAGCTGACTTGACTCTGTGGGTGCAGGTTATGGTGAACTAATTAGTCCACTGTGGATTGGCCCATTGGTCCCTTTGTCCTCAGCCAGCAGCAAGCCATTGATCGGGCCTGTCAAGTCAATCCAATCAATCAATTTGCGGCAGACCAACAGAGAGGAGCTACAGGTGAAAAAAAACACAAGTCTGCAGTGCCTCATCAGCCCTGAGATCCCCATGCTCTGCACGTTTGGTCCACATAGGGAAACATAAGCGAGTATAGTTCAGTAAAAACCTCCTCTTGCGGTGTAAATCTTGTCACTTGTGTAAAAATCTGCAAACACACACACAGCCTCCTTCCTCATATCCGTAGCTGCTCCTCCATCCCTGACAGGATCACTTGTTTTCGCTCTCCGAGAAAGTGCAGTGAGGGGATGTTGGAGAGCCTGTGGAATGGCGAGCTCCCATTGGCTGCCGCCCGCCCGTATAAAGCGCCGCAGTGGCAAATTCAATCAGATCAACTGCGAGCATCCTCCGAGAGCCAGACACCCGGGGAGACACTGCGCCGCACACACGGGACCATCCCCGCGCCGCCTGTTTGCTCATTTGCACGTCTTCTTTCTAGATAATAAGAGTAAAAGAATTTTTAAGGGAGGGGAAAGGGAAAAAAAACACCCTGGACATTTAACAGCATGAAGGAACGGAGAAATACGCAGCCGCTGGTGGTGAGGTGTAAACTGGTCCTTGTGGGAGACGTTCAATGCGGAAAAACGGCGATGTTGCAAGTCCTGGCGAAGGATTGTTACCCAGAGGTGAGGATGCTCTGACCGCGAGGAAAGAAAAAAAAGCTGCTTGGTGTTTTGTCATTACATCAGACCGCTGAGTTCTCTGAGAATGAGTGAACGTGGCAGAGAAAGGGGGAAAATCAGTGCGTCTGTTGCAGGCACATTTTCATGCGCATTTTCTTAAAAAAAAAAAAAAAGAAGAAGAAAAAGTAGTCCTGGTTGTATTTCAATGTAATACTTAAAAAATGCATGGTGCGATCAGTGGATTGATGACTGGTTCATGTCACAGTCGAGCTGAATGTAAACCTGCAGCTGATTGATTGGCTGACCCACAAAAAAAAATCACATTTATTAGGTGTGTTATTATTGATTGATCCCCGAGTGCGCTAATTAGCCAGATGAAATTCCTTTACCTGTGGCTGACTGACTGACTGACTGACACCTCCCCGCTAATTGCTCCCTCAGACCTACGTGCCCACGGTGTTTGAAAACTACACAGCCTGCCTGGAGCTGGAGGAGCAGCGAGTGGAGCTCAGTCTGTGGGACACTTCAGGTAACAGATCACCTTATTTGTGTGTTTGTGTATTTATTTATTTATTTATGCCTGGTCTATTGCGGCCTGCCATCCCTGCCCGCAGCTCTGAGGGGAGGATGCTGGGCGATGCGCTGTGAATTTAATGAGGCTCTGCTGAATGAAAGAGAGAGAGAGGGAGTAAGAGAGTTCCTGATAAATATCCATACAGTGTGATTGTTAAGAGCCTGTTCATCGCGGATCCAAACAGATGATGCAGGGAAAGTGGTGTTAAATGACAGAGAGGCTGACTTTGTTTCCATCCATCATTCATGCAGGGGGGCCCTCAGAGGGTGCACTTGTTGCGCTGCAGAATCTCAGTCATCCCTCTGATCTCTAAATTGCATTTGACTCAGTTTGCCCTTATTTTCAGTTTTACGCGTTCAGCAGCGATACGAGCTGACAGATCCACAAGTACATTTCTGTGCCGCCCTGATGTACGTCTCACTGGAAACTGGGCAGAAAGTCAGTGATTAGTCCGCCTCACTTGCTTTTATTTATGCTGACTTTGTGCCTCGTATGTTCATTTACACTGAGCGTGAAAAAGAGGGTCAATGTGTCAGTGCGGATCTCCCCGGGGATCTGCTGCTCACAGTGTTGACCTGGATACCGCAGACACGCACGCCTCTGCAGCACCTGTTGGATTCCCCCATCACTCTCATCACTGCTCCTCTCTCCAGCCAGCATCCCCCTCCGTCCATCCACCGTGGTCACGTATCTGCGGCCTCACTATAGGTCACCCTATGGCTGGGTGAGTTGGTCACGCGTGCTTGTGTCGTGGCGCATACGTGCGTATGTGCACAACAAATCCTTTATGTAACAGACCCACTTGTGTGAGATGATGCGGTGTTTACTCCCACCCACCCCCTCATTATCCGAAAGCAGCAACTGAGGAAAAAGTGAGTGTAATTCCTTCCCCAGACCAAACCAAATCCTGCTTTTTAATCCCAGACTGTGGACCTTTGGTCTGGCCAGCAGGAGTGGGCCTGGTGCCGGGGGGATGATGGGCACACAGAGAGACATCCTGTTGAGCAGGAAGGTTTTCTGGAGCAGACAGACAGGAGGCAGCTCAGAAACTCTAGTGACCTGCATTTGCCTCCATATGCCGCTCCGGGTCACCCACTCGAACAGCATGATGCAGGGGATTAAGACTGTGAATAGGACCAGTGGGCCACCCCTTCTGACTGACCCACTGAGTTAGAGATGCTTTCTCATTCTTTCCTCATCCTTCCACTTGTTTACACAGCATTTCTGCTCCCATTTGCTCCATTTTTCCTTTCTGTCTTTCATTGTTTCAACTCTTTTCTCCCCCGCCAAGTTGACCCCCTTTTTTTTGGCACCTCCTTGTCATCCATCTGCATCCAAAACTTAACCCCGCTAATTTGCATCATGAGGAACAATGGTCACACGGTGAATTTTCACTCTTCCTCCACTGGAAGGAAAACTTACATCATCTCCTCCCACCTCCCCATCGCTCCTTATAGATGCCTCTCATGTATCTCACGTCAGCCTCCTGGTGATGGACGACAGGCAGAGAAGCTATTTGTTGGTCACACCGCACAGTTTCCCCCTTCTTACTGTAATTTGCTCTAATTGCGTGGAGTCGTTGCCGCTGCGGCCCCACCACGCTGAGAGGGTCTCCTCATTATCCCGACTCCCCTTCATTGATTGGGCTGACCTCATCAGCCGGCTCCACATGGCAGGCAGCTCCTTCTTCCAGCCCCGCCATGGATTTACAGGCCAAAATCAATCTAGCGGGTTTTAATCAGCTTGCTCCGATCGGACATGCAATGGGGGGAGAGAGGGAGAAAGTGGGGAAGGCGAACACCGTCCAGTGGCAGTAACTCATGTACAGTGAATAATGAATCTCGTTATGGTGTTAGTGAGTAATTTATTTCAGGTTGAGTGGTCTTGCTGATAAAGCCTTTGAGTTTAAGATGATACTGTATATGTAATCATATCTTGTGTGATTAATGGAGGAGGCTGATTTGTGACGAACCCAATATCCATTTACTATCCCGCATTCCTAATTAAACAATTTATATAACTCTAAAGGAGAGGAATTGCTAATCAAGCTTTTTGTCATTTGGGCCATTTTAGGATTTGGTCCTTTTTTCATTCTTGTTTATTCATAGATGAATCAGGCAGTTGTTTTTTAAAGTGTTTGATCCAAACAACGTTCAATTCAAACGTTTAGTCCAATCAATGGTCTACAAGCTAATTAATTTACAATGATATTAAGGACAGAAAAGCAGAGAATTCACACATTTGGAAAACTGGAAGCATCTAGTGTTTGGTATTTGCCAATTATCAGTGACTCAAATGATTAACTGATCATTCAAATGGTTGTACATAAATCTTATGTTGATTGACTAATAATCTGATTGACTAAATATTTAAGAATGGTTTTAGTTTGTACTTACAGGATAAATCATTAATACACATTATGTTAGAATAAAAGTATGGGCAGATGAATTTAATCCAACAAGCTGGATGATCTGAGTGGTATTAACATTGACCTTTTACCAATACTGACAATTGTGGAAGCCCTGGCGATGACTTTGTGAGAGAATACTGGCAGAGCACACTTTGAATTCAACGCACGGCGAAGGCTTTGGTTTAAATTTTTTAAGCTATCTGTCGTTTGAATCAGCCTCAAAATCCAGAGAGTGATCGGCTTCAACAGTGTCAAGTTACAAAGTAAAGCTTGTTAACAGTTCAGATGCGGTGATGCCCAGGAACAAAGAGCCGCCCTCTCTCTCACTGCAGGGGGCTTCGGTGGTGATGCTGACAGGCTCTGGCATGTGAATCCAGGGAACAACTGTCTGACGCAATATAGTGTGTTTTTGGGCCTGGCTGTGAAGTCCGTAGTTGTCCGCTGCAGCAGTAGCAGCAGCAGCAGCAGCAGCAGTAGCACAGCTCCCAGCCGGCTTCGTGTGGGTGGAGGGGCAGGGCTGCTCACATCCCCAAATCTGTGAGTCACCCCATCGCTGGATCATTAATCTGTCTGACCCCTGCATTCTCACCGTAGGAGAGGAGTGTGCTAATGGTGAAGACGGGGTTTGTCACACGGTTGATTTGGCACACATGAGAGTAAAAAAAAAAAAACACTCTCACTTGTGCACACACACAAGAAAAAAGCGGATCCTCCCCTCCCCCACCTGTACGCTCCAGCACGCGGCCTGTCGTCTCAGCCTGTGAAGCCTACTTCTGCTCTGGCCCAATTTCCACCCCGACACTTAGCTCTGGGCACCGCACCATCAAGACGGCTGGAGTTTAGCTCAGCCTCAGGAATTTGGTTATGCTCTTTTCTTTTCCCCGGTTAGTCGGCCTCACTATCCGTGTTTCATGCCTCAGAAACTCTCCATCTGTTGTAGGGGCATGCTGTTGAGAAGAAGGGGAAGAGTGGTAACATTTGGAGCATGCTTAGGCTCTGCGTGCGTATTGATCTGTCCGTCCAAGCCATTCTTTGGGCTGTTGGAGCGACGGAGATAAGGGGGGAAGCGAAGGGAAGAGACACAGGACTGGTGCTCTGTGATATCAGACTGCAGGGGGTGAAGGATTAATGGCATAGGAGGGCTCTTTGTGATCTGCCTCAGTGGGCTACTCTCCTGCTCTCCCTCCTCTCTTCCTCCCGGCTTTTTCTTGCCACAATAGAAACAGCAATTTCTTCCAGGATTAGAAACTGGGTCCTGGAGTGTCAGGAGAGTGCTGCCAAGGCTGCTACTGTACCCAAATGGCATCCTTTGGAGCTCCAAAACGCTAATATTTACACGTCATATCATATTTTCATTTATTCCCTTTGAAGGCAGGGATAAACAGGCCTACTGAATCATACATTGTTTGTTCAAAATGAAAGATAAAATTGATTTCTGCGGAGAGAAAAAAAACCCCTCTTACATATCACTTCCATCTCCCTCCCCCCCTTGGCAGGGTAACTAATTTGTCAGCTTTAATTGCAAGGGCTGCTGGACCCCCTGTGCAGCTTTCCATTGATTGCTGCCTTTAGATCAGTGGCCATTTAATGCAGAATCACACCCAGTTTCCCAGCTGTGTGATAACCCCTTGTGGGAGATTGAGAAGATTTATAGAGCGCTCAGCCTCTGACTCTCATACCTCAGAGACATCACGCACGCACATATACACACAGAGTCATCATCCCAATGGTGCTAATTGCTCTGATTTTAATGTGTGTCAATTTTCACAGCCAACAAGCGCAAAGTTGTCTCGCAGATGAGCGTGGCGTGTCTGCTGTGTGCCAAAGGTGCAAATGGCGTCGGGGCAGTAACGTAATTTGCATTCCTAATGTGGCCACGTCTGTCCTCTTTGTAGAAATACAGACATAGTAAATCACTTCCTGTAATCAGGACGCTTCAGCTAATTTGCTTATTTAAGAGCAGAACAAAGTCATTGTTGTAACCAAAGGCAGAGAAACACACAGTTATAATGCAACAAGCGTGTCCCTTTGTTCCGTCGGAGCAATGTTTACTTTCTTCGGGACACTGAGCCCTGAGGAATTTCAACGCAGCTTGTCATTATTCCACTCACAGTGGCCGGCAGCTGGCAAATTCATTTTCACTCTTTGATAATGTGGAAAACCATTAAGTATTCATGAAACTGATCTATATGCACACATGCATGTTGTGTGTGTGTTTTTCTTCATATGCTTTCCTCTGATGCATTGTTTTCCACACTGTAAATCAATTAGGGTGGTTGTGTAATATGTGATGAGTGATTACACGGGCTGCTTTTGTTATCTGTAGCTATAAGAGGAACACTGAATCCCTTTTGGGATTCAACACGGAGCCTAAAGTAAACACGTTAATCCCATTGAGCTGCTCCTCTTCTGTTTCATCTCATCACAGATTGGGTTCACCTCTGGCTGCTGACAAATTAAAACAGCGAGTCAGTGTGTCTTTTGGTTGTGGCGGTGTGTGTCTTTGTGTGTGACGGATGTATGTCTGTGGTCCCCATCTCTGCAGAGGAATGTCCCCAACAGTAGGTGGGTGGGCAGTTTGTGGTGTAAAATGATTGATTGGCAGTTAAGACGAGCCTTTATGGAGAGGTGGGAGGAATGCCTGATGTAGATGGTGGATTCCAAGGCTGTTGCTGTGGTAACAGAGGGACTGGAGGTATTGCGCGCCGAGCAGAGGATTTTTTGGGGGGGTGGGTGGTTTACTTAAGGATTCTGAGCATGAGTGGGAGCGTCTGCCTGCCCCGAGCCCCGCCGTTCCACTTGCGTAATCTACTGCAAGAGAAGATCAATGAGGATTTAGAGCTCGATTGTCATCTTCTCTCCCTCTGAAATGCCCGCAAAGGATATAGGAGCAGGGAAAAGAGCAGTTTCAGGGACAGCAAAGTGAGGCTCAGCAGGAGAAGCGATGCCGATTGCACCAAATCCCTGCAGCTGTATTCTCTCGCTCTGCCTCTGCCACGCTGCTGTTCCATCAACCTTTTCCCTCTGAACCAACTGCCTGCTGTCACAGCAATCGATCCCTCAAACAATCCTACCTCTCTTAAAATGAATGAATCGTTGCCTCAACTTGTGAACTTCTTATACCTTAGATGTAAAAATGTGTATCATTCAAAGAAACAAATAAACCTTACTAAGAATATTTGTCTTCAAATGGTGGAAACAAAATATATAAAACACTGAAAACCTTTGCTAATATTTTAAATGGAGGGTTTGTAATATTCCTCTCTCTATGTTTTCAAAGTTTGTCTTTTATACATATGTATAATTTTCTCTCTCTATGTCTTAAGGTTCTCCATACTACGACAATGTGAGGCCCCTCTGCTACAGTGACTCAGATGCAGTTTTGCTGTGTTTTGACATCAGCCGTCCGGATACTGTGGACGGCAGTCTAAAGAAGGTAAAGGGGCTTCTGTACTTTTTTTGCTTACAGGACATTATGGTTACAGCTTGTGAAGTGCCAAATGAACTGACTGTACTGGTGTTGTCTGCAGTGGAAAACTGAGATCCTGGACTTCTGTCCGAGCACACGTATCCTGCTCATTGGCTGTAAGACCGACCTGCGCACAGATGTCTGCACGCTGATGGAGCTGTCCAATCAGAAACAGACTCCCATCACCTACGAGCAGGTGAGGCAAACTAAGTGAATGCTAAACTGAAAACACTAACAAATGACAACAAGGTATAATAAATTGTAGCAATTATTTGTATTAGTGTAATAATTGATAATATTAACATTTTATTGCTTTGTTTTATGTTAAGGGCTTAATACTACATGGCAACGTTAATACAAATAGAAAACAAATGAGAATTTATTAAAAGATGTTATGAACAGCACCCTCATCACTCCATTAATTTCAGGGCGCCGCAATGGCCAAGCAGCTGGGCGCAGAGGCCTACTTGGAGTGCTCTGCGTTCACCTCGGAGAAAAGCATCCACAGCGTGTTTCGCACCGCAGCGATGGCCTGCATCAACAAGCTGCAGCCTCTCCCAAAGACCAGTCCCACTCGCCGCCTGTCCAAAAGACTCCTTCACCTGCCCAGCAAGTCAGATTTGCTCTCCTCCACCTTCAAGAAGGAGAAGGCCAAGAGCTGCTCGGTCATGTGAGTGGAGACCTGTTGGGTTACAGTCATCACATGCGACCCCAAGCCCCTGCCTCGTTGGTCTCGGGGAAGGGGGGGTGGGCATGATGGTTTTATCAGGGCTTCCTGCTGAATCCTTCCCTCACCCCCCCGGAAACCAAACATCCCTCAGAAGAGGTGGACACCCTGCTGTCCACTTGCTCCTGAACCTTTTAGCGCACATCCATCTTTTTCCACTACTGTTTATCTTGCTTTTGAACAAACAATATCAGTCAAGGGTTGATCATTGAGCTATCATTCTTTTTCACCTGTAAACAGTATGCAATTACAATGGTGTTACATCTGTCTGATTTTACTATCTCTAGGCACATGTTGATTTTGTCCAAATTGGAAATGTGCAACGTGTGACGTTTAATCTTGTGATGTAAATGCCTCTCAGACAATTCAATGGATATTTTTCTAAGTGCAAAAGTATATCTAGCATGATACTGTCAGGAATTAGTAAAATCCTGTACATCCCTCTTAGTAAGGTGTATGAGGTGTGAAATGGCTTGTCGCTGGTGTCCCGATTTAGGCCTGTGTAAGCACACGGATATAAAGAAAGTAGTGGGACAAACCACAGTGAGAGCTATTACATAGAGAGCTGTTCTCATTGTCTCAGTGGTGATGAGGGCAAGGATAAGAGCTGTGAGTGCAGGCTGCTGTGCAGACAGTAGTCTAGACTATTCAACCTGCATGGATTGTTGGTTGTATGGTTGTATAGCTCTGGACAGCGCTGCTCCGCAGGCTTTTGGTGGACTAGGTGGATGCAGAAGAGGCTGTGTGTACAAAAACAAAATGAGGACATGCAAAAAAAAAAAGAAAAGCGTAATTGGGCTTCCGGTGTCTCTTCCATCACAGCCGGAGTCTATTTTGAAATACTATTTCGGTGATGGGACAGGCACATTTTAATAGAGGAGAAAAGATGCTTCTGTTGTTACCAGGAGCATAAACACAAACAGTTCAATGCCGGGCTGTCGAGTGTTATTAATGAAGCTGTGGCTGGTTATTGATGCCAGTCACACTCTTATGAGGCATATCTAAAAGCATAGGATAACGCCTTCCCAAGTCAGGCTGACTGCGAAAAGGGAAATCTGGTTTGCAGACTAGAAAAGATTTGTAGCATTGCATTTGTTGAGAGTTTTTCAATAATTCTCAAACGGTATGCAGTTTTGAAAAATGCCTTTCTTATCATGTTCCCAGAAGTCATTGAGATTTTTTGACTACTGTAATATGCCTGTGGATTTCTCTCGTTTGCAACAAACCAATGTAGCACTCCCAACTTGACTCTACTCTTCCAAGATGACTCTAGTTTTTGTGTCGTACACTCTTGTTAATCTATTGACCTCCAATAAGCAGCACTTACTGTAGGTTACAATGAATACGGAGCAAAAATTGGACCCTCTCCTGAGCTTAAATCTTTGGCTTCATGGTTATGTGCTTGTGCAGCATTGATCTCTGTGCTTCTAACCATAAAGCAATAATGATTTAAGCGCTTGTGATGCAAGGTAACCTGTGTGGCAATAAAGATGCAGCTTTGTGATTACTGTCATGCTATAGTGCTCCATGGACCGCCATGTTATAGAATGAAACCATCTCTGCTGTACAAAGAGGCTGCTGATCTGTGTTTGCCCCTCCTTCTCCGTGTTAGTAGCCACTGATATACAGAATAACCAATAACAGTGTTGTGCTATAAAATAGATCGGAGTGTGTGAATAAGAGGGAACAGTGCTCTTTGAGTTGGAGATGCTAGACTTTGCTGTCAATTTTACATAATCATGATGAAAAGAACTGAGGCAGTAGGACTTAAGTAAGCTGCTCGAATGAGTTGACAGGGCAGTGTGCTTTTAAAATTGGAAATCTACTTGGAAACCTTCAAAAGTCTAACAATCATTGTTGTAAAAAGGGCTAGTGTATGGTAAAAAGGAAATGATGTGGGACTAAGGAGAACAAGTAATCAAATGCACAGGCTGGCCCTGTCCAAAGAAAGCTATTTTTCCATTATTTGTTTTTATGATTGATGTGTATTTTACATTTCTTTTCTTTTTTGGTGTTTAAAAAGCATGATTGTGAGACCCTGTATTGTTTTTGAAATAGCTCCCTGAGATGGTTGTAGCGTTTTTATGGAGCTGTGGACTGCCCCCGGTAGTCGGAGGAACTTAAAGTGTTGATTTGCACAAAGGCTTCCAGTTCATGGTCACACACCAAATTCCTCAGCATTGCCTAGCAACAATGCAGCATAGGAAACAGAGACTGGCTCTTGGGTTGGCTGTGTGGACAGAGAGGGTTGGCTCACAAGCAGACATCCCCACATCCATTATTATAGCTTCAGTTATGCAGTTATTGCCAGGCTTGTTAAAAAACAAAAAATCTTGACATTTTTCTTTGGGTTAGGGAGCTGATGCCAGGCCTTCTATAGATGAGAGATGGGTGGCTCACAGACCATGTCAGTTAATATGCAGCCTTTGTGTTGTAGTCAGTGTGTGGTACAATGGTGCAGTCAAACTCCTAAGCATGTCCTATTGAAGTTGTATGATTGTACATACCGTCTCTTGTTTTATAATCATTGTAAGACATCTAGAAGGATGTCACATGAAAAATATTGTTGTTGATGTGAATATTTATTTCTTAGCTATTTTTGCTTTTTTTTTTTGATTGACCTTTGTTTAAAATCTATTTTGAAAAATTGAATTTTTCTTTTTTGTTTTGTTTTGTTTTGCTGTGTTAAATAAAGCTTGCCATGTTGGGCACCCTTGAGTTTTTCTCTCTTGTCATTTTCAACAGTCTTTAACAGTTCATTACTGAAAAACTTCTTTCCACATACAGCCACACATACACACACGTGCACGCACACACACACACACACACACACACACACACACACACACATATATATATATATATATATATATATATATATATATATATACTGTATGTACATAGAGATAGATAGATACCATTTAGATGCCATTTGCTTAATTATAACCAGCAAGCATCTGCATTTGTAATGTTCCTTCATTCAGTTAGTCACATTTTCCCAATAATTCACCTGTTTTTATATTTAAATACACCTACTTTATACATTCAGACTCATGTTTCAATTATCTAATTCCCAGTTTGATTCTGTTAAAAGTCTTAAGGTTCACGCGCTAGACACATTGTTATAATATTCCAATTTTGGTTTATACTTTCATCAAACCAGTACATCCAGAAACTTAAAACATAAAAATAGTGCCCATCTACTTTAAACCCTCGTCATTTTTCTGATCACATACTTCTGAGAGTGTTATAATGAAAGTGAACAGATGTCTCCAGTAGTGTATCACTTCAATCATCTCTGTAGGAAGTAAGGTGCTTATCTTTTCCACTTTATCAGCACTAATAATTCCTTTAACAGGCTCCGTGTCACTGCATGCATGCAGAGCATGTCTCATTAGAATAGAGCAAATTTAAATCATGATGGATGGGGGATTACTGTCATTTTCTATTACTTCAACCCCAACTAAGATCACAGTTGCTGATGATCACAGTGTTATTATCACAGACAGAAGAAAACATGTCGGCCAGATGTGTAATTGACAAATGATTAACAGCATGATAAGCATAATGAGAATGATTGACAGGGGAGTTTTAATATCCACGTTACTTAAAAGAACAAAAAGAACAATTTATGTCTTAATTATGTCAAGTAATCAACAATTTTCTAGATAGAGAGATGCATGCGTGTTTTGCAACTGTTATCCTCCTCCTCCTCCTCCTCCTCCGTAGATAGATAGATAGATAGATAGATAGATAGATAGATAGATAGATAGATAGATAGATAGATAGATAGATAGATAGA